>ML786183.1:445093-488787 GCA_009831015.1 Picea engelmannii | reverse complement strand
TATATATATATATATATATATATATTAAGGACTAAGATAGATCATCTCAATGCATGATAGATTCTAAATTAAAATGGATCTACATTGGTCGTTAACACATTTCAATGAGCATAAGGGAGATGTGCAATAGCTTTAGTTATCAACATGGTGGCCCATATAATTCAATATATATCATGTATCAAGAGACATGAAACCTTTTAATATGCATCTCAAGGAATTTGATGCCTCTGTTAAACAATTTGCACTGAGAAATGAACAATAAGCAGTAAAATATTTAATCTTTTATATGTTGGGATATATAAAGAATTAAATTGATGCAGGAGCATCTACATCATCATTTATAAGGAGGACATGATGGAGTAAATCATATCATCCAATGCATGCATGAATATGAGTTGGACAACACAAAGGAGAGTGCATATTTTTGAATTTGAATTTAATGAGAATAAATGTAATAAATGTATAGAGGCTAAGGCCATCCCCAAAAGATCCTTTCAGATTGTAATCTCTTTAATGTGTATTTGTATTGTACAGATTCTGAGCTTGGCAATGATTTTTTTTGTAAATGCACATTAATGAGATAGAAGAGTAGTAGGTAGAAAGGAGGGAAGGCTCGAGAAGCCCCTTCATGTATATCATTTATTTTTCATGTTCATTAGGTTGTTTTTTCTCATTGTGTGATAGTAGTTAGAGACATAAAGAGAGAGTTGTTGTTGTCATTGTGTGAGACAGTCATCATTGTACAAGTTTGTTGAAGGAGCATTGGAGAACTTCTTGTATGTATGTTTATATAATCACTTGAATGAATAGAACAAAGGATATTTGATCCAAATGTTTCGTGTTGTTGTTACAATGTTTATCTGAATGAATGGTATGTTTCTTGTTCAATTAAATTCTCTTTTTCTATTTGTTATTTTTTTTTAATGTATTTGATGATTAAATTCATGAGTCTGTGGAGTTAGGATAAGTTTGAATTGTTTCCCTTCTGAGAGCTTGTGCAAGAAGTGCATATTGTACACAAGGAGTGCATTGAGAGAGTTAAGTTTAACTCAAAGAAGCTTATGAGAGATAACATTGAATCTTTGATAGTAATAGTGCAAAGAGATCACAGAGACATGCAAGGACTGTGCAGGCTGAGTTGCTCTCAAACTCTTTGATTCAGAGGAGAAGAGTTGATTGTTTCATAGGTTCCAAGGACACAAGGAGTGAACCCAAGGATTTAAAACCTTGGAGGAACAAGCTCAAGAGAGATAGCAATCTGAGCATTCAGGAGAAAAGACTTAGGAAATTTTGTAAGCTCAAGAATTTTGTTTTTAATAGAGTGCACAAAGGGAAGGCAGAGGTATCATATACCTATAGAACCTAATATCAGGAGAGATTGAAACCAGAAGTGTCGAGAAGGGATACTTAGGAAACTCCTACTTCCTAACAATTTGTAGCACATGAGGAATGCACAAAGGGCAGACAAAGGTTTCATATACCTCGGAAATTTAAACTCAAGAGGGGAAGTGAGCGTGATCCTTTGAAGGGAAGAGTTTCAATAAATATACAGTGAATATCCCAGGGGATATTTCGAAGTATTTGATGACTGTTAGATCTGAGATAGTTGTGAGAAGGATAGCCATCAGGGTCCTTCGGCACTTAGTGAATTCAAAGGTTTAAAGGAGTGAAATGGAGCCAGGATAGTCGAACTCTCGAAGGAGTGAATATATTGTGACCATTCACCCATAGCCGACAGGTCCGAACAGATCCTGTGAGGTTTGGAGGAAAGGCACTTTGGGGAAGGATAGTAGACCAGAGTTCGTTTGAAGCTGGAGAAGGGGGCTCATCCTAAATGCCAGTTTGGACGGACATGTTGATCCAAAAATGATCCAGAGAAGGCTAAGAACAACTTAGAACACACAGAAGAAAATCAGGACGCTCAGAATGGCTTCAACAGATAGCAAAAGGGAAAATATTCAAAGCTCCCAAAACTCCATCCAAAAAAATTGATTGTGAAGAGAACGTCGCAAAATTTATAATGGCACAAGCAACCTGTAAAAAAGAGTTACAGATCAAAAGATATAAGCGGTTAAATTTCAGGCCAAACTTGGTCAAAAGTCAAAAAGTCAAGGTGACATGACACCACTACAAGGGTGACACTGACACATCTGTATAGCTGAGCTAGAATCGGATGACATGGAAAGGTCATACAAGTCTGATGGAAGACACGTGGGTGAATTAAATGAGGACAAGTGTCAATTTTATTGAGCAAATGATATGGTGCCACGTGGCACACTCATGGGCTTCCACATGGTACCCCTCTAGTGGTTAGCATGTGACCAAATTTTTTATGACTCCATCAAAGTCCAACCCTTGACCTCCTTTAGCCCAAAGGCCTCACATTACATGCCAAGCAATACACCACTACATGTTTCTTGTTTATTGAATGAAACAAATTTTATTTAAGTTGTAGTAATTGTTTGTATGGGGGAGAAAAGGGTTAGGCCTTGAGCCCAACCCTTGGTTCCATACTACACCATGTGACCACCCTCCATAAAACATTCTTCCACAGAACCGTCTGCTATCTATGGCACAATTCCGCTATATAACACATGATCCGCCATTCTAGCTGCCTCTTCCAAATCGCCTGTTGTAGTGGCCATATTAATTTAACATCCATTAATTACATAAACTATAATAGTAATATCAACTTGATTTCAGATAATTCAATAATTTCTTTTAATTGAGCACATACGCATTTTAAATTGATCAATGAATAATAAAATTTTCCAACAGAATAAAGCAAATACATAATTTTAGAATACCTTGGTCTAATGCTAATTCCTCCGATCTGGTTTTTCATTGTTGAATTGGATCCAACACTGCCCAAACCTTGTTCCACCCTGCCAACTAGGACAACTTCCTAGCTTCAGGATATCATATAGATATCCTGGCCCCCGTGCCCAAAACCTCTAGCAAACCGGTGCCCCTGTACTAAACCTTCCCGACTACAAAATTCAACTCCTGTGCAAATCCCAGAGAAACCTCCAAAAATTCCCCGTAGAATTGTAATCCCCTTCCTAAAAGAATTCCTTCCACCATCTGGCACTCCCCGTCATATCGCCCCTTCACCGACTTCCCTCTCCTTCATTACTTTCCTTATCCATTTATTAATCATCTCATCCTTTCATAGTTAATGCCCCTTATCCCATTATCCATGTTCCTTATCCCCTTTATTTATTATTTTATCCTTTTGTATTTATTATCTTATCTTATATTTAATGTCCTATCCCTTCTCGAATATGTAATCTTTAATTTAACAATATAATTTATTAACCCCCTTTAATTCTTTACTTAATTAATTAATGAGTCAATTAATAATTAATTAATCCTTGACAATCATGAACAAGTAATTAATAATAATTAATTAGTTAATGTTATTTAAGAAACAATTATTGTTTAGCTAACTTTTAGGACAGTTAGATTATTAAATTAATTATAATTAATAATCCTATACATCTATTTAAGCAGGGTCGTTACATACACCCACCCTTCAGGAAAATTCATCTTGAAGTTAAGGTATCTTATCGTACAAAGGAAAAGAAACATGGTTCACACATTCATAACAAGTAACTGACATTGTCAGTAGGTAAGTCAAGAAAACTCATGCATACTAGTGTATATGTACAAGAAATGCATGTGTAGCTAGTACATGCAAGTCTCGTTCATGTACTAATAATCAAAAATACCATCCTTTAGTAATTTATATATGCATCCAATCAAGTCAAAAAGACTAGTGTTTTATAAAAGACAACAACCAATCAATTGTTCGAGAAATCCTTTAATTACAATTATCCATTTCAACAACTTTATTTAGACAACTGTGGTTTAGTTACGTAATTATGAGTATTCATATATACACATTTCTCTTTTTTTTTTTTGAAGGGAAAACATTAAATTCCACCACAAGACAGATCTCCATGCCTTCTCAACTATTACTACTCATCCTTCCTCCCTAACCTACTTCCATCTCCATTCTTATCCTTCCTTTGCTATACTATCTTGGAGTGTCAACTATATTGACCTAACTCCAAATAGAACCCGTAAGCGGAAGTGTCGCTATCTCGACCAAGCTTCCCTAGCAGGCATCTGACAGTCATCATCACACGTCTTGGGGAGCGTGAAGTAACACCGTCCTCCCATGACTTCAAGTTTTGGAGGATACACGGTGGGAAATGCTTTGACCCCTCCTAACAGGACTAGGGTCAACACCCTACAATGGAGGATACACGGTGGGAAATGCCTCCACCCCTCCTAATAGGACTAGGGTCCACACCCTACAATGGAATACACAGTGGCACCATCTTGCTGGAGGTTTTGTCATCGTTTATTCGGTTTTGGGTAGTGTCATCACCTGAAATCATGCATTGTTCCACATATCATAGAAATGAATCCAAACCAATATAAATTCCTCATGCAATATTCATACCATAGTGTTTCTTGGCTAGTGGTCATGATATCTACTTTCATCATCTTTATCCCTTGGCTATTTCATAGCCCATAACTTGGAGATTCGTCTGTAACACAAAATCATACATTTCTATGCATTATCATCATGTAATTGCATACTATCATCATTTCAATTTGGTATCCCTGTACTAATAAATTAACATCAAAGTTTTCCAGTTAGAAATAGATCTCATAATATCCCATAATTCAATTTCGACACCCATTCATAAGATTATCATTTACCCAAAATAGATTGCATCATATACAACATCATTCTGATAGTATTTTAAACATTCATTAAATTCACATTCTCACAATATGTCACATCATATACATCATCATCAATAACATTTAAACATTCCTAAAAGTTCATAAATTTTAAAGTTTAAGTGTATCACTTAATAGTTTCACTGTGACTAGAAAATAAAGTATATAGGCCTCAGATAATCCTGGTTGTCTAAGTCAAAAGGTGGTGTTACATACACCCAACATTCGAGAAACATGTTCTTGAGGTGGTAAAAAAAGTGAGGGATAGTCTCGCCGTAGTGTCTCGGCGTCTTCCCAAGTAGCAGATCCTGGACTATACTTGTCCCACTGGACCTTAACTTGGTCTACCAGACGGTTCCTGAGATGTCGGACTCTATGGTCCAATATGCGTAACGGTTCTACCGTGAGGGTTCCCACGTCTAATACCTACAATTCCTTCCAATTTAGTTTATGTGATTCATCAGCAGCATAATGACGTAAACCAGATACATGAAATACATTATGGGTCCAATTTTCTCTTGGATCCCGAATGGTCCTATAAACTGAGCTGACAACTTTGTCCCCTTCCCAAACCGTATGGTACTCTTATTAGGCCTAATACGAATGAAAGCCTGGTCTCCCTCTTCATAACTTCGATCGGTCCTGTGTGCATCAACATAGCTTTTCTGCCTATCCTATGCTTCCTTTAGTCTCTACCTAATCTGAATCACTTGTTCCTCCATTTCTTGAATTAATTTTGGCCCAACTGTTACTCAGTCTTCTAGTCTATCCCAACTCAATGGCGTTCTGCATGGCCTCCCATACAACGCTTCGTAGGGTGGCATTCTGATGGAGCTATGATAACTGTTATTGTAGGGAAACTCTACCAAAGGTAGGTACTTCTCCCACTGGGTTTGATTATCCATTACATACATCCTAAGCATGTCTTCCATGACTTGATTTACTCTCTCAGTTTTCCCATCTGTTTCAGGATGATAAGCTGTACTTAAGTTCAACTGAGTCCCCGATGCTGACTGTAAACTTGTCCAAAACCTAGAAGTGAATCTGGAGTACCTATCTGAAATGATCTTCGTAGGTATCCCATGAAATGGATAACCTCACTTGCAAACAAACGTGCCACATCAGTGACATCGTAAGTGTCTCTAACCGGAATAAAATGAGCACTCTTGGTTAACTTATCCACTATCCCAAGAATGGCATTGTGTCTATGAGATGTGAGTGGCAACCCCGCAAAAAAATCCATAGAGATGACTTCCCATTTGGACATAGGAACATCATGTGGTTGTAGGAGGCCTATCGGGTGATGGTGGTCGGCTTTCAGTTGTTGACACTCTAGGCATTTGGTGATTAAATGAACTACATCGCGCTTCATGCCTACCCAGAAGAAGAGCTTCCTCATATCTGCGTACATCTTCTTCACACCTGGATGCGCAAAATAAAGTGCTCTATGGGCTTCCTTCAGTATGATGCTTCGAATATCCCTATTCTTAGGGATGTACATCCTTCCTCGATATATTAACAGTCCATCTATTTCCATACTATATCCTTCATACTTTGGATCTAACTGCCTCCCACTCTGGAGGTTTGGAGTAACCTTTAAATACCAATTGTCTCTTGGGAGTTTTGTCGACACGTGTTCCCTCATATTGACCTTTAAGGTTACCAAGGAGAAGATACATAGTCTCCTAATCAAGGCATCTGCGACCACATTTTCCTTTCACTTTATGTATGAAATACCAAAATTTTACTCACTCATACACTCGCTCCATCTCCTTTGCCTGGCATTCAGATCTCTTTGAGTGAAGAGATGTTTTAAACTTTGATGGTCCGTTTTGAGCTTAACGTTTCGCCCAACAAGATAGTGCCTCCAAAGTTTCAGAGCTAGCATTACAATTGCCAACTCTAAATCATGAGTCGCGTATAGATCCTCATGTTTCTTCAACTTCCTTGACACATAAGCTATCACTCCTCCATCCTGCATTAGAAAAACCCCCAACCCTTGCTTCGAGGCATCCGTGTAGACTGTGAAGTCCTTTTCCATATCTGGCACTTGTAGAATTGGTGCACTAGTTAGTAACCTCTTCAGCTCAATGAATGCACTATCACATTCTTCTGTCCATTCATACCTGATCCCCTTGCGTTGCAAAGTGGTGATGGGTTTCACTATTTTCGAGAATCCTTCCACAAATCTCCGGTAATAACCCACTAGCCCCATGAATCTCCTAACCTCATGGGAATTTTTCGACACCGACCATTCCATAATGTCCTTTACCTTTTCTGGGTCCATAGAGATTCCTTTGCTAGAAATGATATGACCTAAATAGTGGATCTGTTTCTGGAAGAAGGAACACTTCGATAGCTTCCCATATAGTTTATTCTCTCTAAGGCAGGACAACACTATTCGCAAGTGTTCCTCGTGTTCTCTTTCATTCTTCGAATAGATGAGGATGTCATCTAGAAAGACTTGTACTAAACGGTCTAAGTACTTCCGAAATACTGCAACAAACTCGTAATCTCCAAACTGAGTTTGAAAGGAATTTTTTGGGATATCACCTTCCTTAATCCTTAACTGATGATACCTTGATCGCAAATCAATCTTGGAGAATATTGTTACTCCCTTCATATGATCTAAGAGGTCATCTATTCGTGGCATCGAGTACCTATTTTTCACTGTAGCATGCTTCAAGTCCATGTAGTCTATACACAGTCGTAAGGATCCATCCTTCTTCTTTACAAAAATTACCGGTGCACCCCAGGGTGAAACACTGGGCCTTATTAGCCCTCAGTCCAGTAACTCTTTCAACTGCATTTGCAACTCACAAAGTTTTGGCGCTGTCATCCGATACGGAGTTTTGGAAATTGGTTCTGCACCAGGTTTTAGCTCAATGGTAAAATCAAGCTCCCTCTCAGGAGGTAATCCTAGTAACGCGTTCGGAAAAACATCTTTAAATTATGACAATAACAAGTACTGATCCAATGAGGGTCCCTTTCTTTCATTCACTGATTCCACTACATACAATCGACACCCTTGCCTCAAGCATCGCTTAACCTTCATAGTTGATATAAAGCGTAACGACACTTTTCTCTGTACACCCTGGATCTCTATTGGACTTCCTTCATCATCGACACAAAGCACCCTCTTTGCGAAACAATCTATCAAAGCTCGGTGAGCTGCTAACCAATCCATTCCAATGATTAGGTCATATGCCCCAAGATTAGTGACGTATACCTTCAACCTAGTATTACACACTCCCAGGTCTACTATACAATTATCAACACTAGGTCCTACCGCTTGTTTTTCCCCCAAAGCCATCTCGACTTGTTTAAAGTCATCATGCTCATAGGCTACAAACCCACTCTTTTCTAATGCATATGGTGAAATGAAACTATCTATCACACCAGAATCAGACAAAATATTGACATTGATATGATTTAGTGTACATGATGACTCCACCACCATGGATTGATCTTCGACCTGACGATTATTAACCGCTACGTAAATCTGGTGGCTGCTACTTTCTCTCCCCATCGGTGCCTTTTCTTCTCTATGAACGAATCCTAATTGTAACTATGGGCAGTCATGCTGGTAATGGGGTCCTCCACACCCCCAACAGGTAACACGAGATTGAACCTGTGCACTGTTATGTGATTGTCTCTGAAATGAGTTCCTTCCCCTGGAACCCCTGCCCCTACTCATTGTTCCTTAAGAGGGTTGTGGACCTGTCTGCATTGTTGGCGATGAACGATATGCTGCACTCACTGCCATTTAAATCCCTACAGCTACTGTCCTTGGCACAACTCTGCTACCATATGGAGGTGGGCTTGAGCCCCCTCCCCTAGGAAATTTCCTAGGGGCCTTTCCTATGAATCCAGGGTGATAAGGAAATGTCGGTCTTCTACCCTCAGTTAAGTTCATGTGTTCTTCCACATAATTCATATTTTCCACCGCTTCCGCTACTAAAGACGGTTTCCACATCCACACCATAGCACTTATCTTAGGGTTCAATCCATAGAAGAAGCGCTCTTCCTATCATTGGTCATTGTCCATATACGAAACATATTTGACCAGTTCCATAAATCCCATCTCATATTCTTCTACAGTTATGTTTCCCTGTACTAAGGCATGAAATGCCCCTACCTGTTGTTCCTCATAGTATGCTGGTAGATATTTCCTTCAGAACATCTCCTCGAAAAGTTCCCAAGATACTTTGTCTCGGGTAAGGTGCAGTTGTCTTTCCAAGTTGCCCCACCAGTTCAAGGTGTTGTCTCTTAACTGAAAAATTGTGATATTATCCTTTGAGTTGGATGCATTGTCCCTTAAGAAAAAACACCTGGTCATGCCTTCCAACAATGCTTCTGCACGTTCACTGGCACGACCCCCTGCAAACTCCGGAAGTTTGATATTCTACAATTCTCGCGTGATGTCTTCAGGTGGAGGTCCTCCCCCTGAATCCCTTGACACTTTTGGATTACCTGTTCTAGATGGTGGGGATTCCACTTCAATCCCTGTCGGTTTTCACCCCTTTAAAGTATCGTTAATGGCTTCCAACGAGCACAATATGAGGACTAGTTCGAGCGATGGTTGTGTTAACGGTGCTTGTGACGATGCTCCCTTGCCTCGACTCCTTCGAGTCCTGACCATCTTGTATGCTTTAACCTGCATCACCCCAAAGTTGTCAGGGTGAGTTCCAGGATGTTTTAAATTGGTGCTACTCAAACTAGAAACAGGGTTAGGCGTATGTTTTCTTTACTTGTCTGTAAACAAACATTACTCCTTTAGGGGATTGGCTAGGTTAGGATTAGGACTAAGTGTCTAAGCTTGATTTCTTCACCCCTATATAAAAAAAACTATTGTTTCCCTTGCCCTGTAGCTACGATAGCCTTGCGCCATACTTGCCAATTCCTATGCTTACTATCCTAGTGCATATGTCCCCTCCTTCCCGCTTGTCCTAGTCTAAGTCCTTCTAACTTTTCACTTATAACTAAATATCCTTCGGTGCTTGACTCGTGAGATTTTCCCTGGCATGTAGTGTTGGCATTGTCGAATGTTTCATTGAGATTTAGTGTTGACTTTCACTGGTGGAATGGAGTGGAGGGACTTGGCCCTCAACTCAACGAATTGTGTGTATGGTGTCGTGAACCTGACACTTGGACAATCGAAGTTTATACTTGAGATGCAAGAATGAGCGACACCAAATAAGCCTTTACCTTGATTTCTGGTGCATTCACTAATTATGATTCAACTCAATTAGTTGGCTCTGGATCAATAGGTTAGGTAATAAGACAGTTGGTCTTAATCTTCATACTGTATCTTCCTAATAATAATACTACTCTTATCCCGATAGTGTTACCATTAATCTAAATAAATAAAAGAATTTATTTGTAAAGACTTATGAGGGCCTGTTGGTGTTAGTGATCTTTGTAAGGTGCTTTGCTTGGTGGTGGTCATGGGTTCAAAACCCATGGAGTAAATTTAATTTTTTTTTTCATATTAAGCTTAACATATATTATTAAATTTAAATAATTTAAATAATTATGAGTTTTAATTTAATTTAATGTAAGGTAACTAATTTAATTTAAATAATTTAAATTTACATAATAGTATTAATACTTTTTTTTTTTAATAAATAAAATTATAATTAATATTACAAAAAAAAAATCTTATTTTCAATTCGGCGAGAGTTTAATGTGCTTAATACTTAATGAGAAACGAGGCATTATCTGGAAGCCTTTAAGGTCAGGCTTCTGGCATGAGGCCCACGTGCCCGACCTCGGCTCTCAACACCAAGCACCTAAGCTCTTTCTTAACCCTAATGCTCCCTCACTTCCGCCTCTTTCCTCTGGCGCCTCTCGTCTCTTTCCTCTGCTCTTGGCGCTGGTGGTGTTGGTAATGCCGACCATCAACATAGGATGCTCTTCTAGAATTCTTAGATACACACACTCCTGAGCTCGGTCTCGGTCATGGTCATGGGTGAAGTTTCCACAAGCTCTTCAAATCCTCGTTTTCGGGGCTCCCCACCTGCAAAATCTTCTCCTCTTTGCATTCTGGTGCATAGATTGTTTTTTTTTGGGTCTAATTTTTACTGGGAATCAATGCATTTAGATTTTATTTTGGCTGGCTATTGATCTAATTTATCTACATGTTCTTAGCTCATGGATGGTTGCTCCGATTTAACCCGATGCAGAACATATTTGTCGTAGTTGTTTCTCTTATGGGTATTTCATGCTTTAATAGTTTGAATTTCCATAGTGGTTGGATGTTCAGGTCTTACTTTAGGTTTATTTTTTTTCTGCAGAGGATATGTATTAGCAAATGCCGCCACTGTGATGCTTACAGTTTAGAAGATGGAATTTATAAGGTTGTCAGTGTTTACTACTAATATGCTCTTTCTTAGATCTCTTCTCTGTGTGTCTGTGTCTTGTCTTAATCGTGTTCTCCTTTACAAGAATAAATAACCCTTTCTATTCTCGATCTCATCGGGTGTTTTTAAGTGCTGCACATCAGGTTAGGGCTATTTGGATACAAGGGGTTGCTGATTTTATTCTCATTGTGTATTAAATTCTAAAAATAATGTGACATTGTCGACAATCTCAGACCTTTTTGACACTTCCAGATATACGGGCCATTGCCCGGCAAGCACAATTATCATTTAATAGTCTGCACTATTAACTCTTTGTCTTTTCACTGAGAAAATAATATCTAAAGAGTTATACCCTTTGATCAAAATATCAATTGAATTATGCTTTGACCCGATGAGATGCTTAAATTCCAGCATATTTTGTATCATCAATTGACATATATTTTCATCAGACTTCCTGTTAGTAGGCAACAAAAAGTATGTTTGGGATTATAAAGATTTTAGTCATGATTAGTGTCATCTTGTTCTTGGGTTCAAATTCCAGTGAGGGCGGTTTACAAATGGGATTTTACTCTTCGACTTATCCCATAGTAGAATCAGTGGTGCTCTCGATTGTGCAGCAGAGCGTCCAAGCCGATCCAACTCTAGCGGCAGGGCTTCTGTGTTTTCACTACCATGACTATTTCATTTACGGTGCGATGCATCAATCCTGATTTTCGGTGCCAGTGCTGAACAAACGATGCTGGGCCATTCCGGATTGCAGGGCTTTGATGTCATAAAAAATGCCAAGAAATAGCTCGAGAGAATCTATCCTAGAGTCGTTTCCTGCGCCAACATCGTTGCATTGGCAGCCAAAGATATCGTAGCACCGAGTAACGGACCCAACTATGATGTACCCACTAGACGAAGAGATGGAATGAGTTCATCTGCTGGGGATGCTTCGGACATGCTAGACCCTATGAATCTGTTGATGTCCTCAAGCGTAAATTTGCTGCAAAGGGTCTATCTTCATCAGATCTTGTTGTTCTCAATGGTAGGTCTATATCATTCTTCAATTCAATTGCTTAGATTAATGGCTAAATATCCACTAGATCTGTTATACATTTCCTAAAATGCGCTTTAGGATTTCTATCATAATAACAATAGTATATTTAATCGAATAGAAAGTAAAAACATTACTTACGTTAGTGGAAGACCCTTTATGATGTATACGATAGAGTAACCCTAAAAATACTATCAGCCCAGAACCTTGAAGGACACAACTATCTGTACCTTAGGTTTTGGGTTCGACCAGTAAAGAAAGGGTATGGATGCAAGGCAGGTTTGAACTATTCAATATGCGTTACCTGTCAGATTGAGGCCATGGGTAGAATTTCTGTATGTGGAACGCTGTAGTTCACAGAAATATATTAGGTGAACAATATCTACGGTGTTGTGCAACATTCAATGTTGTGAATGTTGTGTAGGGTGGTCTCTATTGAATGCATGTTGTGTAGGATGGTCTCTATTGTATGAGGTGGTTTATAAGTTGTTGGATTTGAAAACAATTCAAATCCAATCACCTATACATCTGTAACAACCCTAGTTGTATTCATATTTCACTTGTTTTACTTTGGTAAATTTGTTTTTACATTTTCAATTCGTATTGTTTATATATATTTAGATTTGTTTATATATAATCAAAATAATAGTGCGTTTGGTTTGTAGGTTAGGCGGATCTAGAGTTGGAGCTAGGAACTTGGCCCTTAAGGCTCCAGATTGTGAACGAGGTTCTCTGATACCATTTGTAGTGGCCATATTAATTTAACATCCATTAATTACATAAACTATAACAATAATATCTACTTGATTTCAGATAATTCAATAATTCCTTTTAATTGAGCACATACGCATTTTAAATTGATCAATGAATAATAAAATTTTATAATAGAATAAAGCAAATACATAATTTTAAAATACCTTGGTCTGATGTTAATTCCTCCGATCTAGTTGTTTTTTGCTCAACTAGATCCAACACTACCCAAACCTTGTTCCACCCTGCCAACTAGGACAACTTCCTAGCTCCAGGATATCATATGGATATCCTGGCCCCCGTGCCCAAAACCTCTAGCAAACAGGTGCCCCTATACTAAACCTTCCTGACTACAGAACTCAACTCTTGTGAAAATCCTAGAGAAACCTCCAAAAATTCCCTGTAGAATTGTAATCCCCTTCCCAAAAGAATGCCTTCCACCCTCCGACACTCCCCATCATATCGCCATTCACCGACTTCCCCCTCCTTCATTACTTTCCTTATCCTTATCCATTTATTAATTATCTTATCCTTTCATAGTTAATGACCCTTATCCCATTATTCATGTTCCTTATCCCCTTTATTTATTATTTTATCCTTTCGTATTTATTATCTTATCTTATATTTAATGTCCTATCCCTTCCTAAATACGTAAGCTTTAATTTAACAATATAATTTATTAACCCCCTTCAATTCTTTACTTAATTATTTAATGAGTCAATTAATAATTAATTAATCCTTGACAATCATGAACAAGTAATTAATAATAATTAATGAGTTAATATTATTTAAGAAATAATTATTGTTTAGCTAACTTTTAGGACAGTTAGATTATTAAATTAATTACAATTAATAATCCTATACATCTATTTAAGCAGGGTCGTTACACCTGCTAGATTTAGCAAGTCTGCCAAAATTCTCGCCAAATGTTGTAACTAAACACCAAACAAAAGCGAAGTCCACAAGATTCGATATTGGGACCTCTGCTAACCTATGGCCTAATATAGCATATGCTAACCACTCCGCCAACCAACACATTTATTCCTAACTACCACAATTTTTGTATAAAAAAGGGGGCTAGGTCAGTGTTTGAGGGGAGGAGAACCAAGCATGCCCATATGGAATTTGTACAGACTGGGGAATGCATTTCAATATTTTCTCAGTCATTAATTGCAAAGGAAGTGGCACGCAAACCAAGGCAAGGGTGCCTCTTGTGCCAAAAAGTGTCAGACTCAGATCGAGGCATCGAGACATTCATTTTTAGGTAAAATGATGCCACAAATGTAGTGGTGGTGTTAGTTTTATGATATGAGAAAATATCTTGTATCTTAACTCTAGAATGAGGTACACTTATGTATTTTTCCCAATTCTTTTGTGGAGTTAACAAAAAGGCCTACCCATTTCAGAGTAGGACCTAGAGACATAGTCCACTAGGGATGAACTCTGTTATCAAGTTCTTTGTCTTCATATTGCATGACCATGTCTCTTTCCTTTTGATCTTTTCCTTCTTTATGGTGTACTTTAGTTTATGCTCATTTAATACAATTCTTTAATAAGTCACCGAACAAAAATATCCCAGATCATGTTGGTATCAGAGTAGTCATCTTTGAATTGAATTGTTGAGTATGAATGCTTACTAGAGCCAAGCATAAGAAGGTTGAAGGAAATCTTCATACTTTCAATCCCGAATTTGGTCGTGCATACTGGAGGAAGAAGATGGCATAAGAGTATAAGCGTGATGAACAAGAGAAAAAAAATTTCATGGTCTTTTATCGCATGTTAGAAATGGTTGAACGAATGTATGAAGATTACGAGAAGAGGATGAAGAATAAAGAGAATAAAAAGGAAACACCACCAGATGATGATGCTTCAATAAATCAAGGGGCATGAGGAGATCCTCATGAGCCTCCATATTCACCTTCAATTTCTATTTCTTCTTCCTTGGAGAATTCTCATCACTCTTAGCATTCTCACCATAAATCCTTTTTTAAGAAACCATTATTAACGATTGATGTAAAGTTTTCTTTACCTATGTTTAATGGAGATGCTAATCCTGAAAAACTAGATAATTGGATCTCACAAGTTGAAGTATATTTTTGTGTTTAGCATATTGACGAATAGGAAGTTAAAGTGAAACTGGCTTCTCTTCGGTTGGAAGACATCACTCTCGTATGGTGGGAGAGCAAGCTATAGGACATAAGTAAGTGTGGTAATCTTCTTTCCTCATGGTCAAAATTTAAAATAGAGATAAGGAAGTAGTTCTATCCATTAGGGTATTTACATAAAGCAATGATGGAATGGAAAACTTTGAGGTAGAGTAAAGGTCACACAGTACAAAGTTTCACAGAAGAATTTAGGAATAAAGATCTTGCATTGAATATTCCTTTGGATTATTATGAAACTTTAATGAAGTATATTAGTGCACTTCATAGTTATATTCATCATACTTTTCTCTTGTTAAACCCCACTACTCTTAATAAAGTTTTTGTGCAAGCCACTCACCTTGAGAATAGGGGGAAACGTGTTCAATAAGATCCCACGAATAAACCTTCCAATTTCCCACAAAATATTTTTAAGAAGTTTAAAAGGAAGGACAATAAGATCGTGACAGTGACGAGAGATGGAGGAAAACCATCTTGAACTCATTGCAAGAGTAGTAGTCATGAAGAAGAACACTATTGGAAATTGCATCCAATAAAGAAACTGAAACAGTTTGGTGGAAAGGGGAAGACAAAGACTATTTCTACAATCCAACAAGATTTTGGTTTTGAATCAGGTGATGAAGGAAAGATCATAGTGGTTGGAGTATAGGGTAAATATTATCTTCATGCTATTCAAGTTCCAATGATGAATCTCATATTTATGAACAAAAGAGGAATGAGTTATTTCATATATGAGTTGCATCTAAACATACTAAGATAGATACATTATTTGATTTGGGTTCCCAAGTAAACTTAATATCTAAAGAATTTTTCAAGAAGATGGGTCTTGTAATGAAACCACATCCAAAGCCTTATCCTCTTGGTTGGGTATGTGATGAAGAATAACTTAATGTCACCAAACAATGAAGGATCAGATTTGATATTGCTTCAAAGTTGATTGATGAAGTGGATTTGGATGCCGTACCACTTGATATATGTGGCATAGTTTTCGGGAGTCCTTATCTTTATGATAGAAAACCAATCTTATTTCATCATGACAACAAATAACACCTCACTAAAGGGGGACTGGAATATATTGTTAGAGCTCACAACATGAGGGTAAATATGACACTTGTTAGTGCAAGGAAAATGAAAAGACTAATAACCACTAATAAGAGATATGTACTCATGGTCGTCAAAGAGAAAGATGTCGGCACATCCAACACTTTCCAAGGATGCGATCCATCTCATACAAAGAAATTCATTGATATTGTTTCTAAGTATGATGATATTTTTCAAGAACAAGATGGATTACCTCCTAAGAGGGAAATCCAACATGAGATACATCTTCAACAAGATTATCCTCTTCCGAATGTTGGCATGTACAAGATGTCAGTTGTGGAGATGACAGAGATCAAGAATCATGTATAAGGATTATTGGATAAAGGGGTCATTAGGACCAGTTCATCTCCTTGTGGTTCTTTGATCATGATGGTGCCAAACAAAGATGGCACATTGTGAATGTGTGTCAATTACCAGGCTTTGAATAAAATCACGGTGAAAAATCGATACCCTCTTCCTTGTATAGTTTATTTACTTGATCAGTTGAAGACTGTTGTTTATTTCACTAAGTTGGATTTGCCCAGTGGATATCATCAAATTAGGGTTGCAGAACATGATGCATGGAAGACTGCCTTTAAAACAAAATAAGGATTGTTTGAGTGGTTAGTTATATTGTTTGTGCTTTGTAATGCTCCTACAAATTTCATGTGTGTGATGAATGATGTATTCAGGCCTTTCACGGATGACTTTGTGATTGTATATTTAGATGAAATTCTTGTTTTTAGTGGGACTTGGGATGAGCATGTAAGGCATGTAAAACAAGTATTGGATACTTTGCAAAGAGAAAATATCTATGTGAAAATTTCTAAATGTGAATTTGGAAAGACTGCACTTGTATACTTAGGTCATATCGTGGGAGGAAGACAATTGAAGATTGATCCTTCCAAAATTGATGTAATTGTAAATTGGCCTCAGCCAAAAAGTGTGACCAAAGTTGAAAGATTAATGGATGTAGTCTAGTATTGCAGGAGATTCATTCCCAACTTCTCCTTTATAGAAGCTCCTTTGCATGCCTTAGCTAGTGTGACGAACACTTTTCAGTGGGAAGGTAAGAAACAAAAATATTTTGAAACTTTGAAGGAGAAGATAGGTCTCACACAAGTATTAGCACTGTTGAATCTTCAATAGTCATTTGAGATCAAGACAAATGGAAATGGATATGCCATGTGTGTAGTATTGATGCAATATCATAAGCCTATATGTTACCACTATGGGAATTTTAACCAAGTTGTTGTTAACTATCCTACATATGATAAAGAGTTGTATTAATTAGTTCAAAGTGTAAATAAATGGAAGCACTACTTATTAGGGAAGGAAACAACTATACATACAGATCACCAATCCTTACAGTATATTCAAGAACATACCAAACTACAACAATCTCGACACTGTAGATGGATAGGTTTTCTACAACGATTTCATTTGGTAATCAAGTACAAGAAGGGTACAAGTAACAAGGTAGCCAATATTCTTTCCAGACCTCCTATTGTTGCTTCTATTATTTTAAAGAATACTTTTTTATCTCATGATAGATATGTAGAGTAATATGTCATCAATGAAGATTTGAAAGATGTATATGAGAAGCTAACCCATGGTGCACAGGGAGAGAACTATTGTTTGCAGGGAAAATTACTCTATCATCTTGGGAAGCTATGTATTCCTACAAGTGAACAAGTCCATGTGATATGAGAAGCTCGTACTTCTCTTGTGTCTGGGCATTTTGGGGTAGGAAAAACTATGTCTCATTTGAAAAGGTTTTGTTATTGACCTTAAATGAAATAAATTTTAACGAAATATGTAAGGGTGTGTGTGATGTGTTCTACTTGTAATCCCACTAATAGAAAATTGGGGCTATACTCACCATTTTTTGTTCCATCCCATCCATGGGAAATCATTTCCTTGGATTTTGTAGGGGGTTTACCAATGACCAAAGGGGGTCATGATCATTTGTATGTTGTAGTGGATAGGTTCAGCAAGATGTGTATCTTGATGCCATGTAAAAAGAAGATCATTTCTGAATAGACTACTAATCTCTTCTTTCATCATGTTTGGGTTCACTTTGGGTTACCCACGTCCATTGTCTCGAATCGAGATACTCGATTCCTTTGGTATTTTTGGATTATCTTATGGAGAATGATAGAAACGAAATTGAAGAGGAGTATTGATTTTCATCCATAGACCGATGGACAGACATAGGTGGTAAACAAAATAGTGGTACTTTTTCTTCGAGGCTACTGCAGCAAGCATATGAATTTATGGGATGAACATATACCCTATGTACAACATGCTTATAACTGAGATTTACATTCGTCAACTTAGAGTTCACCTTTTAAGATATTTTTTGGGTACCTACCAAAGGTTGCTTTGGACTTGATGTATGGGAGAGACGTTGATGTGAATGAAGAATGAATAGAGGACAGAGCCTGCAATTTCAGCTAGAGGATTCATCAGATACACCAGGAAGTCATGGAATAGTTGGAGAAGAGTGAAGCACAGTATAAATCTCTACATAACACGCAGAGGGTTGCTCATCAGTTCCAGGTTGGAGACCGGGTGTGGCTTCATATTAGCAAGGAACGATTGAAGGGTGAAGGCAAGAAACTCAAGCCTATATTATATGGACCCTTCATTATCTTGGAGAAAAGTGGAACTAATTCTTTTCGTTTAGATATTCCAACTTATATGCATATCTACTCAGTTGTGAACGTAGAGAACTTGAAATATTTTGAGCCTCCCACGATCATGGATCAAGATGAGGAAGTTTCAACACCTTCAGATGACGAGTTTGCACCTGAGTACTTGGATGAGTTACATGAATATATCATCCTGGATAGAAGGACAAGGAATTCACTTAGGGGTGATGTTGATTATCTTCGAGTAGGCTTAAAGGGAGCACATCCAAGCATGACAAAGTGAATTGAGAAGGACAAAGTGCGGGGACTCTTCCCTCACTTACCAGTTGATTAATGAAAGCTTTTGGTGGTCTAAAAAGCTTTGAGTGGGAAGGTGTGATCCAAAAAGGATCCAGAGAAGGCTAAGAACAACTCAGAATAGACATAAGAAAATAAGGAAGCTCAGAATGTTTTCAACAAAAACAAAAGGGAAAAAATTCAAAGTTCCAAAAACTCCATTAAAATGACATGTTCACAAAGAGCGCGTCAGAATATTTCTAACAACACAAACTGCTCATCAAACAGAGGTATGGATCAAAAGATATAAGCGGTCAAAGTTTAGGTCAAACTTGGTCAAAAGTCAAAAATTCAAGGTGACACGTGGCACATCCGTATAGCTGAGCTGGAATGGGATGACATTGAAAGGTCATACAAGTCTGATGGCAGAAATGTTGGTGAATTAAATGATGACAAGTGTCAGTTTTATTGAGCAAATGATATGGTGCCACGTGGCCCAATCATGGGCTGCCATGTGGCACCCCTCCATTGGTTAGCATGTGACCAATTTTTTTATAACTCCATAGTAGTCAAACCCTTGACCTCCTCTATCCCAAAGGTCTCACATTTTGCACCAACCAATACACCACAACATGTTTCTTGTTTATTGAATGGAGCCAATTTTATTTAAGTTGTAATAATGGTTCGTATGGGGCAGAAAAAGGCTAGGCCTTCGTCCCAACACTTGGTTGCATACTACACCATGTTACCACCCTCCATACAACATTCCACCACACAACCGTCTGCTATCTGTGGCACAGTTCCACTATATAATACATGTTCTGCCATTCTAGTCGCCTCTGCCAAACTACCCGCCATATTTAAAAAGTCCACCAAAATTCTCGCCAACTATTGTAACTAAACACCAAAAAAAATTGGAGTACACGAGATTCGATCTCGAGACCTCTTCTAACCTATGGCCTAATATAGCATATGCTAACTGCTCCCCCAACCATCACATTTATTCCTAACTGCCACAATTTTTGTATAAAAAATGGGGCTCAGTCAATGTTTGAGGGGAGGAGAACCGAGCACACTATATGGAATTTGTACGGACTAGGGAACGCTTTTCAATATTTTCTCATTCATTACTTGTAGAGGAAGTGGCACAGAAACCGAGACAAGGGTGTGTCTTGGGCCAAAAAGTGTCAAACTTGGATCGAGGTGTGCAGACAGTCATTTTTAGTTACAATGATTCCACGAACACAGTGGTGGTGTTAGTTTTCTGATATGAGAAAATACTTTGTAGCTTAATTCCAGAATGAGGTATACTTATATATTTTTCCCAATTCTTTTGTAGAGTTAATAAAATGGCCTACCCATTTGAGAGCATGAACTAGAGACGTAGTCCACCATGAATGAATTCCGCTATCAAGTTCTTTGTGTTCATATTGCATGGTTATGTCTCTTTCCTTTTGAGTTTTTCCTTCTTTATGGTGTACTTTAGTTTATGCTCATTTAATACAATTCTTTAATAAGTCATCTGACAAAAAGATCCTAGATCACACATGGAGCAATCCCATGAGTTTGAGATATATCACTTTGGGAGTTTGAAAGGAAGAGTGGTTGCCAAGAGTCTAGAAGCCCGAAGCTTAGCACTTTTGGGTTAAGTCTCAGGTCACAGACCAAGGTCGTATGAGGAAAGGGGCCTAGCAGAGGGAACTAGCGCCCGTCGTTTAGATTTTTTTTTGAAGGAGAAAAAGAACAACGAAAGCGCCCGGGGTTTTAAAGAACCTGCACAAAGAACTAAGGAGGGTCTATGTAAACTAAAATTGAGGTTCAACAAGAGCCTAATGAGTCGATCTGACTCCGAGATTGATCGATCCTTAATCGAGAGGTCGAGTAGACTGTGGTAGAGACAGGGGGCTTGCATCATAAATGCTCTATTTTAGAGTGCATAACGATCACCGATAGTAATATTGTTCAATCATAACAAATGCATAAATCAATAAATGTAAAAAAATTAATGGATAAAAGCACATGGAAAATATTTCTATCTTAAAGAGTCTTGTGTATAGAATCAAAATGAAAGTTAATCCTACACTTTAGAATTGGTGATACCTATGGATATGGACTTAATTAATAAACAATATGAACAATGGGATTCATTGTCCCACAAACAAGAAGGTCTCATCAATTTGGTATTTAGCTTGATGGTGATCTTAAAATTAAATTATTATTAAAATTATTATTATTATATAAAATAAATCTTTCAAAAATATTAATAAAGATAAATCCTATAAATAATAGTTATTCTCACAAATATAATGGTTAGTATGAAAAATGTTGATAATCTTAATTCATAAAACAAACAGTCAAATAAATAATCTTAAAACAAACTAACATAAATTGCTATATCTTCGAGATTAGAGAATGGATTATATATCTTCGAGATTAGAGAATGGACTACAAAGTTAAGATAGAGATATTACTAGCACAACAGCTAATACAGCAGCTGGAGAATACCGAAAGGCATCGACTGTTAAAGAATTTATTAAATTTTATTATTGATTAACAAATAAATGGTTGCCTTTCATTTATTTGGTGTTAATATTTTAATTTATGTTAATCACTTACCTTGGCAATCAGTTAGCTATCAAAGTAATTTTTAAATATGATTAGGTAAATGTAAAAAAGTAAACACATAAATGGATGTCTTTATAATAGCTAGGAAGTTAATGATTGAAATCACAGCCATTTATTTTGTGTGACTACTAAGAATATTCTAGCCATATTTAATCATGTCCATAAAATCTTATTAAGCACTAAACCCCTATTAAATCTGCCCATTGTCAATAGGTGTACACCTTTCGGCCTAACAAAGTTAAGATAGAGATATTAAGAAAATGAATTTTAAAAGTTTTAGGATTTTATCTTTTTTCTAGTTATTTTTTGGATTTATATATTAAAAGCGGGATTCAACCATATAAATTTGTGATTTCATCCACTATCCCCTTACAACGTTTAGAGTACTCCTATCCCTATTAAAGGATTTCAGGAATTTTTTCTTAGCAGAACACGGACATTAGTTTTTCTAGCCATCCATCCAAACAGGCAGCAAATGGCTCGGAAGCAAGTTCTAGACATCTGTGGGAAAGATGATTTTCGGTTTTTCTTGCGGCTGGATATGATTGTGAATGAGACTGTATCCACAGTTAGTGGTTCTGGTCAGATCGACAAAGAACGAAGTCAATCTTGCGAGTCTTAATCTTCAGAAGACATGGAGGTACTCATATCAATCTTCGTGATTCACCTCGATGAAACTTTGTGGGGAGAGGATGTAAAAGAATTCAATCCTGGAAGATTTTGTATTGGAGTTGCAGTGCTGCAAAACATCCACTGGCATTTACTTGTTTTGTGTTGGGCCCAAGGCGTGCAGACGGCGAAATATCAGTGGGATTGAAGCCGAGGTTGTTTTGGCCATGATTTTACGGCGCTACCCTTTCGATATTTCTCCTTCATACAGACATGCACCCTCTGTTCTAATGGTGATTTAACCTCAGTATTGAGCACAGATCTTCCTCCGTCCATGGCTTAATTAAACGTGACATTTATTCTTCCTCTGCTGCAACGTTATACGGCGTAATCTATTAGTTATGTCGCTTTCGTCATTATGGTATTGGTCTCAGATTTATCCATGACGCTCCATCATAGTAATGTCTGAATAATAATGACCCGCAATTTTGATTCATAATGCCCGATAATGCTGTGCCCAGTGTTCATGATGTTCTGTCGATCACAACGTGGTTGCTTTACAGGTAGACATCATCATCGTTTACTTTTTCGAGTTTACCAATGGGGACATCATTTAATCTTTTTGAATTATTAAGATTGAATTATTAAGAAGGAAGTGCTATAATTATTACTATTTTTAAAGGGGCATGGGATGATTGTGATGGAATGAGTGACTGACTCATTGTGCCAAACATATATTTGAAAATGAAAAATGTACGAATAAAATATATGATATAAGTTTTTTTTTCCTTTGACATATTAGTTAAGTTGAAATGTATTTGGAATGATTTTGTCAAATGTAAGGAAAGATGATTAAAAAAATGTGATAATAAAATATATTACATAAAAGATTTTTTTTTTAATATAAATATGCATTATGATTTCTATTACTTATGAAATACTTAAAATTACAACAATCTATATATATGAACTTATAACTAATAAATATATATATATAAATATAAATATATATATATATATATATATATATATATATAAACTTACTAAAAACATATAATTTTGTGGTTGAAAAGGTGTTATTATAATTTATTTATTTATGTGAAATAAAAATATCACTTCAAATTATAATAGTCAATAAAGATTAATATCTTTTCGTGGAAATGAAAGAGAGACATTCTTCTATATACACTAGTTTAGATTCATCTTTATTTTGAATTTACAAGTGTTAAGATGGAGTTAACATGAATCTAGGTTAGTTTCATTAGTAGGTCATGTCAAAAACTTAAATGATCAGCATTGCTTATATGTATATTTTTTTTTATGAATTTAATTCTTTGAAATTTACAAAATATCACTTATAATCTAGAGATTATTATAAGACCATTTCAAAAGTTTCTCATAAGGTGAATAGTAATAAACTAACAATATTCAATAGTGAAGAAGGTGAGTAAGAAAGAAATATGATGCATATAATAGATAACATATGGATTACAAGGTGGTTTTTGTAACATCCCACTCTGGCGCACTGACAAAACTTATTTTTTGAGGACACTTGCTCGCAAGTGATCTAGACTATTATGATATTAAAACATTTGTCCTTGATTATGATGCGTTATGGTAGATGACATGATGTTTTACTGCTTTGACATAGATGGGTGCTATTGAATCGGTTTTACTAAGTGTGTAAGGTTTTGTACCTTGAGGATGCAAAGGCATCGACAGAACCCCTTGGACTCTGGATCGAGTCAGGGAGTGTGCTATTGGGGTTTGATTATTTACTGTGATTTTAGTACATTTGATTAGATGATACGATGCAGACATGTTCTGACACGATTGTTGATGATGCAAGCTAACAATAGTTTGCTAACCAGACTCATATATGGAGTAAAGGGGCCACACACACGACTACCAGAGAGGTTGAGGGAGAGGTGTGGACAGTAGCCCTACCACAACCTACTAGCACTCCCGTCGTGGCTCGAACTGTAGGTTAACGATTACCTAGTTCGAGAAGACCCACGATGTTGTGAGGGTAGACTACGACAGTCGCTCGCGATGATTCTAAGGGGCACACAATAAGGTAGGGGCCTTATTCCTTAGAAGCCCCTAGTCTTCCACAAATTCACCTGGTGGAGTGTTGACTCCAAGGTTTATTGATGACTAACAATCAGTCAAGAGGCGAGTGACACCCTTGGAGCATGTGGTGCATCCTGAAGGGCACATCGCGCAAAAGAAACACAAGAGGCGAGTGGCACCCTTGGAGCACGTGGTGCATCCTGAAGGGCACATCGTGCAAAAGAAACACTAGAGGCGAGTGGCACCCTTGGAGTACGTAGTGTGTCCTGAAGGGCACATCGTGTTGATGATGTTAACGGAACAAACCTAGACGGCCCTAAGACAATTAACACATTAAGAATTATATATAAAAAAAAACAACTTCCCTAAATAAATGTTGTCTAGTTCAGAATCTAAGTTCTAAGTCTAAAACTTCTTTAGGGGTAAATTTTTTTCTACCTTTGAGAAAACATATCTAAAAATTTTAAATGGTAAAATTTAAAATAAAAACCATTTAAGTAATAATTTTGGTCTTCATAAATTTTTGGGGTAAAATGAAGAGAGTAATAATTTAATTAAAAGTTGTGGATATAAAACATAAAGAAGAATTTAATTATTTAACTCATGAAAGTGTAAAAGATATTAAATTATAAATAAAAAGGAAAAGGGGTTAATTTGCGCAACTGCCATTTTGGCTCTAATAAAAAGGGGAAAGAAGGGAATAATAAAAATTAGGAAACTAAGGAATGGAGGAAACATATTAAGGGAAAGAAGGAAACTTATAGTAAAAAGTGAGGTCAACTTAGTAAAGAATCTATAATAAAGAACCTTCTAAATTGAACTAAATTAGAAACATCATTTTAGGGAAAGTATTTAAAACCTGTAAGGGAATCTAGGGACACCTAAGAGTAAAAACAGGAGTAACTCTAGGTGGGTGAGGGAAATAAGACAATTTAATAAATTAAAGAAAATAGTTAATGGAGAAACGTGGGGGATCAATGACATTTGTATGAAAAAGAATTTTTAGAAGATTTTATTAAAACTTAAAGTAAATGAAATTTGGGGAAAGTGGGAAGTTTTAAAAATCTATAAAAGAGATGAAGGAGGAGGAAGAAGGGGATCTACTGTTAGCGTAATGTTACGCTGTCAGAATTGTGACTTGAGTAATTTACTTGTGGGGAGTTGGGATTTCCCAGATCAGATAGGAGTGGTAGCTCGGCCTTGCGAGGTGAGCTGGGAGCTAGATGTACCATCTGGATATTGTGTGGCCCCATTGTGGCTCGGGAGGCTAAGGGGGAAGTAGAGTACCCCTAGCGTTGGCTGAGAGGTACCGATGAGGTCTCGAAGGTCGGCGAGCGGGAGCGACATGGATAGCACAAACGTCATTTGAAGAGGGAGATCAGGCAAAGGTACGCTCTTTGATTTTTAGAGTCGAATGCATCAGGACGTAGGTTGAGATCTTGTTGAATCAAATGGTTTGAATACTTCGGCAATTATAATTGTGTTCCGAGTGTAAATTAGTAACTTTGTTGTTGTAATTTGATGTTGGATAAATAGAGAAAAATGTTTAGTACTTTGGCGATTGTGATAGATGATCATTGTAAACAAAAAAAAAACTGACCCTAAGTTTGTTCAACAAGGGAGAACCTAGCCTTGTGCTCCTCTCACTGCTCTCTACGATGTCCTGTGGCTTTACATTCAGTGACTTTACATTTATGTGATTAAGGAGTTGACCATTAACCATTTCAGTGATTCTACTATCTGCAATATTGCATTTTGGTGATTTTATATTTGGTAATCCAGGAGACGACCTTTAAACATTGCATAGACTTGAGTTTCTTGTTTTTCTGAGAAAATCTTTTGTGCTTGTGATTAAACATTGGGACAAAATCTTACCTGGGTGTGCATCTGGTGAATTGCCACTGCGTTAGAGTCCACTGTTATTCCATCACATAACCCTTTTGCCCTGAACCCTTCCACGTTGAGTGGTGGCACGTCTACAACATTTTTTTTGTGTGACTTGGGGCTAAATTGTTGTGTCTTGGGAGGGGGAGAATTTATTTTGTAATGGTAACGTTGGGATATTTGAGTGTTGCTACTCTGGACAACGACCTCACTTCTCTTTTTTTTTTCCTTGACTGTCGATTTCTCAAGAACCTCACTACCGCATGAATACACTCCCTGCCTCGCGAATTTCATGGAGATGACCGCGTTATCATTTCCTGTGTTTTATTGGTCTACATTTTATTATAACCCTTCCTGCGTTTTAAATATTAGTTACTGCATTTTATTGGATTGTGTTTCATTATAAGTCTTCCTGCATTTTTAAATATCAATTCCTGCATTTTTGCCTGTGTTCCTGTACCCATTACATGTGTTTTTATTTATGATTGTGTTTTATTCTACTATGGGCGCTTTTGTGGGCTGTGTTCCTTTAAATGTTACGACCTGTTCTTCATTGGTAGTCTGGGCTTTTAGAGCGAATTTATCTCTGCTAGCGAATTGGTTATTGTTGGGACAACTTTATTACCCACGTTTTTTTGAGTTTGAAACTACCATTGCGTTTTCTGGGCAGCAAGTGTTGACCACATCCTTCTATCAATTGATTTTTAGTAACCTTTCCTTACTATGTTTTCAATGCTCCAGACTTTAGTAACTCATTGAAGACATTGGTTCAACACTTGTACTTACATTACTTGGGAAAACCATCAACCACCCGATGGTGATTTCAGGTTAAAATGCGTAAATATATATAATCTAATTCTATGAACTTCTTGACTGTCCTCCCCATGCTTTGAGAAATGATATTCTATCAATTTTATTAGTTACCTTATGATGAATACAATACAATTACCCTTCATTAAGTTTGTTGTTGTAAGATCACTAGCTGACCCAATGCAAGGGAAGCTGCTCTAAGTTGAATTAAATTACTTTCTGTTACAGTATTACAGGCTAGAAAATAAATGAGTCCCCTTAAGATAGAATGATTTCTTTTTCTTTTTAATATTCATATGGTGTTGGGTCCCTGATTCTTGATGGAAGGCATCACGTTTCTTGGAAATTATATTTGGCTTCAGTGATTAATAAGTAAGTACCTCATAAGAGTGCATGTAATCTCGGTATGCTGACTATGTTGTGGTCTTTTCATTTCACTTATATGTTATAAGAATAGATATGGAGATACATGTCACATGATTTTACAAGGGTTCCTAACCCTAGGCTCTTTGTCTCCTTCATTATGTCTTCTAAATTATGGAGTAAGTGTGATGGTTATTGTCAGCAAATTTGGTTATTGTAATATGTATATGTGAAGTTACCATAATACTTTTTTGTTGAAAAAAGTAGATGTAATGCTACTGTATTACAAAATAAAATGTAAACGTTATTTTTGATGAGTATCAAATATAGTGTTATGGTTACTTTATTGCAATATTATGTAATATGAAATGTAATGTTATTATCTCATTGAAATTTATTTGTTAGTAACATACAAAATGAAATGTCCTTTCGAACTACGTGCATTGAGTTATATTGATTTAGCAATGGGAAATTGCTATTAATTGAACTTACATTATTTTTAAGAGGGGATGGTAACTCATCAACTAATGAAAATGAAAGGGAGTGACGGATCAGTAATTAATGCTAATGGAGTCGTTGTTAATGCCTTGTCTTAATTATGGTTGGTTGTTGTCAGAGTCCTTCAGACTTGCGCCTTCCATAGAAGATGTGGTTGCTCATTTAATTATTGTTGTGCTTGGTTGTATTAATTTAATTGCTTGGTCTTCTTGTGTCGGGTGGGATGTAGACACCGGCATGTTCCTCAGAACAGTCGCCATCCCTGAGACCTTAAATGGTTAAAATCGATGGGAACCTGGGCTTGAGCATTGCTTATGTGTCTTGGAGGTCCTAACCATTGCAGGGTAGGACGGGCAGGTAGTCAGTCTTACTTATTGTCGATTGATTGTCGTTAAATGCATGCAGTTACTTGTTGTGCATCTTATGTCATCTTGTTGTGTTCGTCGTGGTTTGCGTCTTGTTCATCGTCGGGTGGCGACGTAGAGTCGAATGTGTTTTTTTTCCCTTGTACATGCACACACACCCTTTAAAAAAAAAAAAAAAAGTTGCGCTTGTTATAAGAGGTTTGTCATTGTAACAAGGAGGATCATTACAGTTTTTTCAATCTAGCTTCTTTATTTTTCCTTATAAGTACATCCCCTATCCTTTCCACATTTTGATATCGATCATATGAGAAAGTAGGTTTAAATCCAAGACTATTCAACCCTTTCACAAGAGATGTTGCACTAAAAGTTATACCCCATTGTTTCAATATTTTCATACTCCGATATCAATATTAGTGAATTAATGAAGCCTTAGTAAGGACACCACTCATGAAACCAACAAAAGGTGTTTAACATAAATAGTACTTATATAGATTGAGAAAATATGAGACAATGAGAACTCTAACATCCATGAGTGTAATTGGGATTCTGCGAAACCTTCATGGCCTTTGGTTTATTACTTGATTACATTAGATTTTTGAGTTCAAGGGACCTTTTTCTACTGATTCTTAAGCACTCAGGGTCAACAGAAGCTACAAAAGTGGGATTAATACAATTTATTGGTTGAAAATTTCACCATGTAGGCTTCTATAGTTGGAATGAGGTCACATTTTATTTCATGATTCTGGTTCTATCACCTTGTGATTTGGAGTTTATGTGAGCCTTTTATTTTACTTATTTCTTTATGATCATGATATTCATGGAAACTTCACTAATGCAAGGGCATGTTTCAAAACTAGTTTAATATTTGGTTTCTAGAAAAATGTGGTTTCCTCATTGTAGTCGTTTTAATTGTTTTCTTAAGTTGTAATAATCTAGTATGTTCAAGAAGAATAATGCATCTTGCCACGAATGTAATAGTTCTGTTTTATTTAGGAAGGAGGTTCAAGAGTTAGATAAGTTAGGGAAAAAACTGCATTTGATCCTCTTCTCCAAGATCCAAATCAATTTGCTTTGGTCAATTTTAGGTTTCTGTTGTGTTGGAAAAGATTTGATCCTATTTTTCCATGATTTGGATCGAAATTGTTTTTGTGATAATAAAATGACTATGTTGGGCATAGATATGTGTATGAGTGTGAGTGTATAGAGGGTCCAATAGACCTAAAAAATAAGTCAAGTTTTTATTATTGTATGTTTATTTCTTTGAACCAATTAAAATTCCAGAATGGTGTGAGTTTCCTTTGTGTATTGAACTTTTGTAAGAATTTCCTGTGTGTATTGGGCACTAATGGAAATTGTTATTTAATTAAAGAATCCCAAAGTACATAATAATTCTAGGGTCAATAGTGTTGATTATGGAGATGCTTGTAGGATTAGTGGACCGACCATATTCAGAGCTCGGAGGCCATATAATTGAAGTGCTATGTGCCATTTTTTATTTTGCAAGGGATGGTTTATATTTGATATTTTAGATAGCTAATCGATTATTTGGCACATGGAAATGGTCGAGCCTTTGAAATTCATTATACAATTTCACTTGACTAGTATTGGATGAAAAAATAAGAAAGAGAGAAGACAGAAATTGGGAACAAGAAAATGTAGAGTGCAATTCATTACGGGAAAAGAGGTGAGCTAAATAAGCTCGAGCAAATCAAGAATATCAAGAAACAAAACAAGAAATCATAATAGACTCATACATCTAGCCAAAACAACTAATAGTGTACAGTCACAAACTGTTGAGGTTATAGTTATAACTAACACTCCCTCTTAAACTCAACAATTACAAAAATCGACACTAATAATGAAGTGTTGTCTCTGAAATTCAAAAACAATTTTTCCTAGTGGCTTTGTAAAAATGTTTGCGAGATGATCTCATGAGACACAAAACTGAAGTGTGATGTCACCATTATTGACTAGCTCGCATATGAAGTGAAAATGAGTGCCAATGTTCTTGTTTTTCTTGTGAAAGATATGGTTTTTGGATAAGAAAATTGTTGAAGTGTTTTCATAGAAGCTAGGAGTTGGCTCCTTTAATGTGTGTGACATATCATTCGATAGAATTTGCAGTCACACAACTTGACATGAAGCTGGGGTAGCAAAAACATACTATGACTTTGTAGAAGATATTGAGACAATGGGTTGCTTCTTTGATGCCCAAGAAAATGAGTTCGTGCTAAGGTGAAAAGAATACCCTGAGGTGCTTTTCTGATCATCTAGGTTGCCTGCAAAATCATTGTGAGTGTAACCAGAAAGATTATTATCTTCAAAATAAGTGTACCATAAGCCAAAATTGAGAGTCCCTACAACATATCTCATAATACTTTTCACCATATTCCAGTGAGAATATTTGGGGGATTCCATGATCCTAGAAACAAATTTTGTTGGATACATAATCTGAGGCCTAGTTGTTGTAAGATACAAAAAACTACCTACTAAAATTTTCTACAAGATAGAATCCACTGTAGGGACTTCATATTTCTTGCTCAATTTTGTGCCTAGGGGTATAGGAGTTTCTGTTGGATTGCATTCTTCCATGCGAAATATTTTGATGATGTCTATTGCATACTTTTGTTGATAGAAAAAAATACCTTTGGTTCATTGATCAACCTCAATCCCCAAAAGATATTTCATTATTCCAAGATCTTTCATCTCAAACTCAGATAGCATGACATGTTTAAAACTGGTTAACTCAATATTTCCAGTATATATCATGTCATCAACATATAAACATACAATCATAATTTTACCTTGTTGATATGTTTTGGTGAATAGATTTGGCTCATTTTGGATTCTGCTGAAACCACTCTTGATCAGGTAAGTATCAATTTTGTTGTACCAATCTCTTGGAACTTTCTTTAAACCATATAAGGATTTCTTCAACTGATACACTTTGTATGGCTTCTCTTTGACTTCAAATCCAGGTGGTTGATCAACATAGACCTCTTCTTCTAAGACACCATTCATGAAAGTTGACTTGAAATACATATGGTATACTTTCCATTTGTGTTGAGTTGTTATGGCTAAGAGTGTCCTCATAGTGTCCAACCTTTCTACTGGAGAAAACTTTTCACCACAATCAATGCCTAGTTGCTGTGAGAATCATTTGGCAACCACTCTCGCCTTGTGTTTTTCAATCTACCCCTTTTCATTGAGTTTAGTTTTGTAAAACCACTTGACACCAATACTTTTCTTGTGCCTAGGTAGATCAACAAGATCCCATGTCTTTTTCTTCTCAATGAATTCAATCTCTTACTTCATGGCTTGAACCCAATGGGGCTCTTTAGCTGCCCCTTTAAAGTATGTAGGTGAACATCTCATCAATGTAAAAATATTGTGTTGATCAATATCATCTAATTGATGATGGATTTCTCACAAGATTTGAGTTCTCTAATTTTCAGGTTCAGAGAATGAATTTTTGCTTGAAGAAGAGTTTTCCTGAGGACTTTCAAGATGTACTTGTACCTGTAATATTGGAAGGGAAGGCTAATGTGTTTATTGTCTTGAATTTTCCATGTTTTCAAGAAGTGGCAGTATGGATTTTGATAGTCCATAGGATGATTTTCAGACTCACTCTAGAACTAATTATCAAGAAATTTGACATCTCTGCTAAGAATTAGTTTGTTTGAAATAAGATTATAGAGTCTGTAGGCTTTGTATGTCTCACTGTAGGAAAAAAAAATGCATTTCTCACTTCTATCATCAAGTTTCTTCCTCAATTCGAAAGGTATGTGAGCGAATGCAATGCATCCAAAAATCCTAAGATGAGAAACATTTAGCTTTGTCCCACTCCATGCTTCTTGAGGGACCTTCATCTTGAGGATGGTGGTTGGAGATCTATTCAGAACATACACTGAGCATGTTGTTACTTCATCCCAAAATAGATTTGAGATACATTTCTCTCTGAGAAGGATTCTTTCCATGTGCATTATTGTCTAATTTTTCCTCTCATCCACTCCATTTTATTGCGGAGTATACCTGGTTGTAATTTGCATCACTATGCCTTCTGATTTGCATAAATTTGCAAAATATGTGGAGACGTGTTCTCCTCCTCCATTTGACCTGAGTGTCTTCACATATTTCCCAATCCATTTTTCAACTTCAGCCTTAAACTCTTTGAACTTTGCAAACGTTTTAGACTTGTGTCTGAGAAAATAGATCCATATTTTTCTTCTAAAGTCATTAATAAGTGTTAGGAAATAAAGACTACCACCTATTAAATTTTTTTTCAATGGTCCACACAGGTTAGTGTGAAACAACTCTAAGTGTTGATTGTCTTGAGTGGAGGACTGTGGAAAACTAGTTCTCTTATGTTTTCCAAGAATGCAAGACTCACATGGGATATTTTTCTCTTTGAAGATACATAGACCTTTGAATATGGAGTGATTTTGTAGAAGGATTAGACTCTGAAAGGGTAGATGTCCAAATATTGCATGCCAAACCATAGTTTCATTGGGGGTGGATGCACTTTGTGCATAATATTGGATCAAATTTGCAATTCTAAGTGTCACAGGAAATGTTTTATTCCTGGTCATGTGGATTTTAGAAATCAATTGTCTCTTGGGGTTTTTTTCATATATCGTACATGATTCTCCTTCAAAATGTATGTTATAACCATGTTCAACTAGTTATCCTACACTTAACAGATTATGTTTCAGATCTGGAACATGATAGACATTGTTTATGTCTTTCTTTACATTTTGTTTAGTGAGAACATGTACAGTTCCTTTTCCTTCAAATTTGACTAAAGAATCATTTACAAGTGTAATATTGATCCATATGGGTATCGGTGGCCACCCACCTTTCCATCTGGCTCAAAACAGTTTTCTGGCATTTCTGGTAATTTACTATTTTTAGCAGTTTTTTCGGGTCATGAACTTCTGGGGCCATTTTGAGGCCCTAAATGATGTTTTTTTGGGTATGTTGCTCTCACAAAATAGCATCTATGATGCTATTTTTTCTCGAGCATTGTAGGCCTCGGATAGATCTTTCCAACGAGCTATCGTGCATCCTAAACGAAGATCGTATGGAATAGTTATGACTCCGGGAAGTTGATGGACTAACTTACCCAAACAGGGTCCACTTGACTTTTGGCGTTTCATCTTCCAGGGTTAGGTTTTTGGTTTCTACCTTCCTTCTTTTGATAAATAAGGTCCTTCGGCCTCTTTTTGTAATGAGCTTGGTCATGGATGAGAATAGCTGCCACATCTCTTATCAGGGATATGATACCACCAGTCTAGCTATGTATTGTTCAACATTTTTACAATTTCTCTATTTCATTAATTAATAGAAGTGTGTGTTTATTGTATCACTATGTTCTCTGCAATACTATTGTGCACACTCTGTTACTTTCTTCTTACATTCCATTCCTGCATAAATCTGGATCAGTGGTATCAGAGAAGACTGCTCTTTTGTCATTTTTTAGTGCATGTCATCGACGAGGTCGGGATATAAGGAGTTGGGTCTCAAATTAGTTCATCTCGAGAGAGAAACCCCTCTCCGGTGCAAACAACCACCTATGGAAGAGGAAAAACGAGATGACAGAGCACGAGACCCTATCAATATGTTGCTTGAGGAGGCTATCGCGCGACAACGAAATGAGATGATGGACAATTTTGCGCAAATTATTCAACTGTTGCCAACCGCCACGGAAGTAACCTCGACCGACAATCAGTTTCGAGGACCGACCCCTTTCAAGGTACAAGTTAATTTTGATATTCCCTTATTTGAAGGACAAATAGATGAAGATGCTCTGGAAAAATGGTTGAATCAGCTCGAGGGTTACTTCTCGATCCATAACTTTTCCAACAGAGAAAAGATTACATTTGCACTTCTTAAGGCGGTCCCCCATGTCAAGGATTGGTGGGAAACCCTCTGTGAATAGAAAGAGGAAAAAGAGGGTAATGAACCCACGTTGTTTGGGACAGAACCCACATGGGCATCCTTCATTGATGCCCTCAAGGAGAAATACTTCCCTATGGGGAACTATGATGACCAGTACACAAAATGGGCAACTCTGCGACAAGAAAGGGAGCAAGCAGTAACAAAGTACACAAACAAATTCCATACCCTGCGCACGAAGCTCGACATCAAAGACTTCGAGCGGTACTTGGTTTTGAAATATTTCAGCGGCTTGCATTGGTACATCTGTATCGAGATGGAATTCCTGGACATCTTGTCATTGGGTGCCACCTACCGGTATGCTGTGAAAATCGAGAAAAAATTTAAGCAAAAGAACAAGCGGGAGTTCGGTTCGACAAACCAGAAGCAGGGTAAGGGAAACCCTAGTTCGCAGAACAAAGTACATAGAAAACATATCCAACCCTCTGACAACCAGCCTAAGCCACAAGCGAAGAAGAGTAACTGGAAGACAAAGAAAGACACTCGAAAATGGTGTGACCTCCATAAGAGTCCCACGCATAACACTGATGAGTGTCATGTGAAACAATCACTGCTTACCAAGATGAAAGCGCCCGAGTCAGATCCAGGATCTTAATCAAAATCAAAGACAGATCATGGAAGGAAGATCATTGAAGCAGAACCCAACGTCACCATTGCCACAACAAATATCTATCCCGATGATACAGAGGAGACAGAAGAAGGGGAGCACCTATTCCACTCACAAATGTGGGTACAAGGGAAGCCATTACATTTCATTGTTGATAGTGGAAGCCAGAAGAACCTGATTTCAGTAGAGGTCATCAAGCGGCTGAACCTGCCAGCATTGCCACATCCACAACCATACAACATTGGGTGGCTCTCTCCAGGGTGAGACATCCGCGTTAGCCAACAGTGTCGCCTACTGTACGACATCAAACCCTTCAAAGATGAGGTAATGTGTGATGTTTCTCCACTTGAAGTTTCTAATGTTCTTTTACGTCAACAATATATGTGGAAATGCCATGTTGTGTATGAATCCAGGCCTCGTAGTGTCATTGTTTCTTTGAGAAAACAACGCTACCATATACCAGAGGTAGTTCCCACTACCGCAGTCTCTCTCATCACAGCTAAGCAGTGCAAGAAGGTGATTTTCGAGACTGATAAATTCATCCTCTTGATGATTCATCCTGAAAGGAAATAAAAGACCGTGGCCACATCTACCACCTCTACACAGGTTCACTCTGCACAACACAAACAAGTAGACAAGATCATGGAATCATACCAAGAAATGTTCAATTCCCCTACCAGAGTGATGCTCCATTGTCAAGTCAAGCATTCCATTGACTTGATACCCAGGGCACTTGTGCTGAACGAGCCATTTTATAGACGTTCCCTTATGGAAAACGAAAAGATCAAGCGACAGATCAAGGAATTACTCCAAAAGGGGCATATTCGACCAAGCTCCTCACCTTGCGAGAGCCCAATTATGCTAGTACAGAAAAAGGACAGGACTTAGCGACTCTGTATTGATTACAGAGCTTTAAACAAAATCACAATCCGGAATCAGTATCCTATCCCCCGGATCGATGATCTCCTTGATCAAGTAAAGGGCGCCAAGTATTTCAACAAGATTGATCTGAAGTCTTAGTATCACCAGGTCCCAATTGAGGCGACTGATGTCTGGAAGACTGCCTTCAAGTCTTGGGAAGGCCTTTTCGAGTGGTTGGTCATGCCTTTTGGCTTAACTAACGCTCCAACAACGTTCATGAGGATGATCGATGATATATATACTGCGACCATTCACCAATTCTTTTGTGGCCATCTATCTCGATGATATCCTCATCTTCAGTAGAACGTGGGAAGACCACTTACAGCATATTGAGGAAGTCCTTCGCACCCTGCGACAGCACAAGTTATATGCCAATCTCGAAAAATGCTCATTCGGGATGAAGGAAATTTAGTATTTGGGATACATTGTGAATGAACAAGGTGTGCATGTGGATCCGGCCAAGATCTAAGTCATTCATGACTGGATGACCCCAAGGACCATTACAGAGCTCCGCAGCTTCCTAGGGTTGGCCAACTTTTATCGCAGGTTCATGTTGGGGTTCTCTAACATTGCTTGGGCCCTTAGCAACGTGACCAAAGGTGGGGCTAAAGCCAAATTCTTTTGGACCCCTACTCAGCAACAAGAATTTCAGGAACTTAAGAAGTGCTTATGTTCAACGCCCGTCCTTACTCTCCCAGATCTGCAACAACCTTTTGAAATTAAGACAGATGCTTCAGATTATGTTGTTGGCGCAGTCCTCACTCAGCATGGCCATCCAGTGGCATATCACAGTGAGACACTTTCAGATACAGTTCGAAAGTACCCCACCTATGACAAGGAAATGTACTCCATTGTCCAAGCTTGCCAACAATGGAAGCATTACATCTTAGGCAAAGAGACAGTTATTCACACTGACCACAATCCCCTGCAGTTTGTGCAAACACAAGGGAAATTGCAAAATGACCGCCACCAAAAGTGGTCCGCATACCTGCAGAAATTTCACCTAAACATAAAATATAAGAAGGGAAACACCAACCATGTCGCTGATTGCCCCAGTCAACTGCCTTTGGCCGCACTCACCACAGTTCTTAACTCTTGTGGCCATGAAACCTCTAGGTGGTCTCACTTATATGACAGTGATCCTGACTTTTCGGCCACCTATCGAGCAGTTTGTGCAGACACTCCATTGACTAATTTTCATCTCCAGGATGGACTATTATGCCACCTAGGCCACCTCTGTGTTCCTTCAAGCGAGCGCGCGAAGCTGATCAGGGAAGTGCATTACAGTCGGGTCGCAGGGCACTTTGGCACCAAAAAGACAATAATAGTGTTGCAGAAGTACTTTTATTGGCCAAATCTCTGACAAGATGTCAGAAAGTATATCAGATCTTGCATTGCCTGCACCATCGCCAAACCATCCATTAAGAAGCAAGGGTTGTATACCCCTCTTCGTGTTCCCAATGGGCCTTGGGAATCTGTCTCCATGGATTACATGTCAGGAATGCCTCCAACCAAGCATGGGAATGACTGTGTGTTTGTGGTCATGGATAGCTTCTCTAAATTGGCCATTTTGTTCACCTGCAAGAAAAGTATCTCTACCAAAGCCAAGTTCTTCTTTGAATGCGTCTGAGTACATTCCAGGCTACCCCAGACTATCATTCTAGATCGCAACAGGAAGTTCCTCAACACATTTTGGTCCAACCTCTGGTCACTTATGGATACCAAGATCACACAGTCGATAACCTTCCATCCCCAAACTGATGGGCAGACAGAAGTAGTGAATCAGATGATTGTGCATATCCTGCAGTTGTATAATTCTAAACACCCGCGCACATGGGACGAGAACCTATCATATTTTCAACATAGCTACAACAGAGCCCTTCACAGCTCTACCAGTCATAGCCCTTTTCAAGCATGCATGGGGTTTCAACCATTGGCACCCATCGATGTAGCTCTGCCCATTGCCTCCACACAGGATACATCTTGTCGGGCTCAGACTGAGGTTGAGAAAGCCACCAAATTTTTGGAATGGATCCAACACATTCACCAACAAGTCCATGACATTCTGGAAAAAGCCAATGCCAAGTACAAGCAGCGTCATGACCAACATCGGGTGCCACACACATACCAGGTGGGTGATAAGGTTTGGTAGAATTTGTAGAAAGAAAGACTCATGGGACCTCATCACAATATATGCCCACTTCATTATGGGCCATATAATATCACCAAGGCTATCGGGGATAATTCTTTTGAATTAAGAATCCCTCCATTTCTTGGCTTTCACCCTGTATTCAATGTTGAGCTCCTTCACCCCTATTTTCCACCATTGCTGGACACCTCAGAAGTGGTCGAGCAGTTGGAACCAAAAGAACTCAACCCTGACTATTTGGAGAAGGAAACAATTGATCAAATCATGGATTCGCAGGTCCAGGGCACTCGCCAACAACATGTCCAACTCTATTGATTCGTGAAGGCTAGGTAGTTCCTACATCAGGGCAAGTGGCTCACCCATAGCCAAATTCAGCTGAAATTCCCCCATCTTATCTCAGCACTTGACGTAATAGGGACCATTGCTTCTTAAGTGGGGAGGAATGATCCAGATGGGTATTGGTGGCCACCCACCTTTCCATCTGGCTCAAAACAGTTTTCTGGCATTTCTGGTAATTTACTATTTTTAATAGTTTTTTCGGGTCCTGAACTTCCGGGGCCATTTTGAGGCCCTAAACAATGTTTTTTTGGGTATGTTTCTCTCACCATCTATGATGCTATTTTGTCTCAAGTGTTGTAGGCCTCGGATAGATCTTTCGAACGAGCTATTGTGCGCCCTAAACGAAGATCGTATGCAATAGTTATGACTCCGGGAAGTTGATGGACTAACTTACCCAAACAGGGTCCACTTGACTTTTGGCGTTTCATCTTCTAGGGTTAGGTTTTTGGTTTCTACCTTCCTTCTTTTGATAAATAATTCCCTTCAGCCTCTTTTTGTAATGAGCTTGGTCATGGATGAGCATAGCCGCCACATCTCTTGTCAGGGATATGCTACCACCATTCTAGCTATGTATTGTTCAATAGTTTTACAATTTCGCTATTTCATTAATTAATAGAAGTGTGTGTTTACTGTATCATTGTATTCTCTGCAATACTATTGTGCACACTCTATTATTTTCTTCTTACATTTAGTTCCTGCATAAATCCGAATCAAATATCTGATGAAATAGAACAATCAATGCATGAAAGTAACTCTTTGTTACCTGTCATGTGATTGTTGCATCCACTGTCCAACAACCATAGATCTTTGTGTTGTGTTTTAGTCTTGTGGAATGCAGGGATGATTTTAGGGGATAAATTTTACTCATGGGATAATTTTTCATGGTTTTTCCCCAAAAAATATTCGTTATTCCAAAAATGATTCGCCCAAATTCTATAGGATAAAATCATTTTACCTTAAAAATCGCCAAAATTTTATACAAATTATATAAAATACTTAGAAATTTGAATATTTTTACAAAAATATCGATAAACATTTATAGTTTTCATATGAAGTATTAGTAAGATTCGCCAAGGTTTATACATTTTAAAATAAATTTCCATCCTTAAAATCATCCTTGGTGACATGAGAGAAACACACCATCTGAGGTTTCTCCTTCGTGATTTGAGACATGTGCTCTGCCAGAGATCTGATCTTCTTGCTTCTTTCGACGTTCAAATCCATAGTGCTCATACTTTTTGCATTAGTAGAATTGTATGATTTCTTTTTCATTTGTTCTTATCCCTTTGCCTCTTTGAGCCTGAGAATTCTGATTATGGTGTTGTTGTATGTGACCTTCACTTGAGTGATTGGTACATGGACTTCTCCCTTTTCCTTGGTGAATTATGCCTCTGCCTCTCCCTCTCCATTTGTTGAAAGAGAATTGAGTATTGAAGGAATTGGCTATTGACTCATATTCGAGATGTAGTCTAGTCTCATGCGTCAATAGATAACCCATTAATTCATATATGGAAAAATTTGAGAGATTCTTGGATTCAAGGATGGCTGTAACAACCATTTCAAATTTATTTCGTAGACTTCTGAGGACATTCTCAATGATTCTTTGATTAGGGATGCCTTCACCAGTCAATTTGATTTGGTTTACAATTCCCATGAATCTAGTCATAAATTGATCAACGTTTTCAGACTCTGTCATTTTTAATGTCTCAAAATGCGTCCTCAAGGTCTACAGCTTGACTGTTTTGACCTTGTCATTTCCATGGTAAGATGATTTAAGGATGTTGCAGGCCTGTTTGGAAGTAACATCGCATGTGGTTTTTGAGAAAATTAAGTCATCCACTGAGTTTTGAATCCATAATTTTTCCTTATTCTCTTTGTTCCTCTGTGTTTCCTGAGAAATTCTTTGTTGATTGGTCATGGAAGTAAGGTCTATTGGATCTGGTTCCATGTAGCCAAGATCCACTAGATCCCAGCACTCTTTTTCTTGTAAGAAAGATCTCAGTTTAAGAGACCAAAATTCATAGTTCTTTCCAAGAAGAATCAGTCCTTGTGTTGGTCCTAAATTCCTATATGTGGCAATCTTAAAAAAAAAAAAAATAGATATTTCCTACTTTACCTGTTTCCTTTCTTTAAAACCAAGTTTATGAAATCCTCTGTGTGACTTCGGGCCGAAAAATACAGGGTAGACCACTTCTTTATCTTTGATATAGCGAGATCTGACTATCTGAGCATGATATCTACGGAGTAAGAGTTCCGATCTCTGTTATTTATCAACTCTAGCGCCTCTAATGGTGAAATTTGTGCTATCTGAGTCTACTCGAGAGCCAAAAAAAAATTGAATTTCAAATTCTCATGTGATCGGAGGATGAAAACCAGACGCTTTGGGCCTTTAGGAATTCGGGCCTCTAAGGTTCCAGGAAATTCTCCTTTCTTACTTCTCAATCATTCGAACTCACGAACCTCTGAACAGTGGGAAGATATCGATGGTCTCAATTACCCATCAAGATCTATGATTCATAATTACTTCGGGAGTTCATGCTTAAGAAATATTTCACCGCTCACAATCACAATACTTGCGAAGTGTCGAGGAGACGAACTATCCATAGAGGTGTAGATCCAAAAATCCTTAGGCCTCTACAAACGAACGACCAAGATATTATTTAGAAATGTGACCTTCAGGAGTTTTTTTCTGCTAATACACGCTCACCTCTGGAGTGCGAATCTTCGAAGTGTAAGATCAGCCTCCACATGTCCTCTTAATTGGACGACAAAGATTTACTTCTGGATTTTCCTAGTTCTTTATCCAATGCTTCACTTCGCAAAATCTTCTGGAGTCTTGAGTCTCTGAAGTGAAAGATCTGGCGCCACGTGTATTCTTAAGATCAACGATCTATATCCTCTCTAGGACTCCAGGACTCCAACAGTCCTCATCTCTAGCCAACTTATTCCATTCCTCTGGAGTTTGAGATCGTCGAATCTGGGGATCGTCTGACACGTTTCCCCTATTTGGATCGACAAACATGATTTGTTTCAAGTTTTAGAACTTCAGAACATTTAGACTCATATGCATCCTTTGCACGAATATGCTGAATATGTGAAGTCCAAAAAACTTCAATGGTTAAACTAGGTGCGCCTTTTCTTGATCTGACAAATAATATTTTTCTCTCCCAGATATAACGGTTGAAAAATTTTCACCTCTTCTGCGTGGGGTGAAATCATGGAGGTGGGTAACACTTTGGTGACAATCGGATCTCCAAAATTCCCAAAAACGTGTTTTTGGCCGAAAAAATAGTTTTTTTGGCCGAACTAGTTTATAGACGAAAAGTGGAATGTCAAATCGAATGATACAGTAACGACACCCTCGATTTGCGTGGAAAATTTTAGTCGGATGTATTTTTTCCATCTGGCAATATGTTTTTAGCTGAAAGATATTCCTGCCAAAACATACTTTCGGCCGAACAATCTTTTGACCGAAAGCTTCTTTATATATCAACCACACGTCGATTTTGGAATGTTTTTCTAACTTTGTGCATTTGTGAGCTATTGGCTACATGAGCATGTTTTTGAGTCTCAACATTTGGCATGTTTTTGAGTTTGAGCATTTGTGAGTCTATGAGCTTTTGGCTATCGAGGTCTGTGAGCTTTTGGCTGCCGAGGTCTGTGAGTGATTTTTCACAGAGGTCTGTGAGTGTTTGGCATAGCGGTCGCGGTGGTGAGTGGTTGGTTTGAGCGTAGCAATGGTGCAACGGTAGTGTTTGCGAGAGGTCGACGAGTTTTAGGTATTTATCACAGTTTTAGTTATAGTTTTTAATTTTTAATTTTAATTTGTATTTTAGTTATAGTTATAGTTATAGTTTTTAATTTTAATTTTTAATTTTAAGTTTAGTTTTAGTTGTATTTTAATTTTAATTTTAGTTTTGGTTTCCATTTTTATTTTCTCAGAAATTTAATTTATTTTTTGAAATAAAAATTTCGTTAATTACGTGGCCGAACAGGGCAATGTCATGGGCACGCCAACATCTTGGCCACAGGGCTAGACTCTTGCAGCCAAGTCACAGTCCAGTGGAATGTGACTTGGTCATGGGGACCCAACCCTGTGGCGAAGCCCTTGGCGTGCCCATGGCATTGATCTGTTCAACCACCTAATTAACTTAATTTTAATTTTTAATTTCAAGTTTAGTTTTGTAACATCCCACTCTGGCGCACTTACCAAACTTATTCTTTGAGGGCACTTGCTCGCAAGTGATTTGGATTTTTATGATGATAAAACTTTTTCTTTCATTATGATGCGTTAAGTTATATGACATGATGTTTTTACTACTTTGGTGTAGACAGGTGTTGCTGACTCAGTTTCATTGAGTGTGCAGGGTTTTGGACCTTGAGGATATAGAGGCATCGGTGGAACTCCCTTGGACTCCGAATTGAGTCAGGGAGTGGGCTATTTGAGTTGTTTCATTTATGGTGATATTGATTTGTTTTGATGATATGCTATTGATTTTATGATATGTTGTTGACATGATCTGACATGATGGTTGATGATGCAGGCTGACAATAGCTTTCCGACCAGACTCACATATGGAGTAAAGGGGCCACACACGAGTTCCAGAGAGATTGAGGGAGAGGTGTGGATAACAGCCCTGCCACAGCCTACTAGCACTCCCGTCGTGGCTCAAACTGTAGGTTAACGATTACCTAGTTAGAGAGGATCTACGATGCTGTGAGGGTAGACTGTGACAGTCGCTCACGATGATTCTAAGGGGCGCGCAATAAGGCGGGGGGATTATTCCTTAGAGCCCTTAGTCTACCACAAGTTCACCTGGCAGAGTGTTGACTCTAGGGGTTATATAGTCTACCAATCTGTCAAGTCAACGAGTGGCACCCTTGGAGCACGTGGTGCATCCTAAAGGGCACGTCGCGCAAAGAAATTCAAATCAGCGAGTGGCACCCTTGGAGCACATGGTGCATCCTGAAGGGCACGTTGCGCAACCGAAGCAAACAAGGCGAGTGGCACCCTTGGAGCACGTAGTGCGTCCTGAAGTGCACGTCGCATTGATGATGAGGATGAGACAACCTAGATGACCCTAGACCTTAACGCCTGATAAAAAATTTAAAAATGACTCCCCTAATTAAATTGTCGCCCTGTTCAAATCAATACCTAAATTAAAACATCTCTAAGATAAATTTGACCAGCCCTAAGAAAAGATCCTACAAAACAAACCTAGGGCGTAAACTAAAACCCACCTAGGTGTTAGTTAAAGTCTTCTTAAAAATAAAGGGGGTAAAGTAATGGGGGAATAAATTAAGCAAAACCCTTGGCTTTTAAATGATAAAGAAGAAATAAAAATTTATTAAAGTGTGGGAGTATAAAATCTAGGAATAATATATATATATATATATATATATATATATATATAT
>ML786183.1:431124-445043 GCA_009831015.1 Picea engelmannii | reverse complement strand
AATGGAAATAAGGAAACTAGAAATAAAGGAAACTTAATATTGGAAAGTAGGGGACATAGGGTAAAAAGCAAAAAGGAATCTGCATTTAAGGAGTTACTAAAATTCAGAAACTTCATTTTAGGAAAGTGATTAAAAGCATGAGATGGGATCTAGGAACCCTAGGAGTAATTTAAGGAGCGATTTTGGGGGACTGAGGGAATTTAGTCTTTTAATTATTAAAAAGAAATTAATTTTTAGAGAACCCTAGGGATGAGTGACACTTGGACGACAGAGATTGTTTAGAGGTTTTTCATTAAAAATTAATTAATTAATGATTAGGAAAGTAGGTGGGTCTCAATTTTTCTATAAAAGAAAGGGAAAGGAAGGAAGAGGGGGATGAACAATTAGTGTAACATTACGCTGCCAAATTGTGGCTTGACAGATTTCTTGTGAGGAGTTGGGTTTATCTCAGTTGTGTTGGAGTGGTAGCTCAGCCATGGAGGCGAGCTGAGAAGCTAGTCTATCTCTGGTTCTTGTGTGGCCCCTTTGCGGCCCGGGGGGCTAAGGGGGAAGAAGAGTACCCCTAGTGTTTGGCTGGGAGGTACCGGTGAGGGTTCCACGGTCGGCAAGCAGGAGTGGCAAGGAGCAGCACGATACTTCGATCGAGGCGCAGACAGCATACCAGGCCTGCACCAGGAAATAGGTACGCTCGTTTATTTTATAGAGTATATAGCATTAGATATTAAGCTGGGAACTGTAAGATGATTGTAATGTTATAAAATGCCAGTGTTGGCAATATTGCTTGCTGATATTTTATAGAAGTAAACTAGATCTGGTTTCCTTCTGGCATTGAATGGATGGTTCTAAGATCACTTGATCTGGGTTTAGACCTGGCAATTTAATTCACCTCTGGCGAATTGTTTTATCTTCTGGCCTTTCGTTATCTTCTGGAAACTGTGTATTGAGCATTTTTGCACTGTGGTATTGGGCGTTTTGCTTCTGTTCTGTGGGCGTTCTCTTCCAGACTGAATCCCATTGATTTCATTTGATTGTTGTGGTCTGCGTGTTACTGGAAAACTAATCTAATTGCATCTGTGTGTCACTCCGAATCTCACTGCATTTCGTAATAATCACGATGGTCTGCGTTCAAATGGTAAATGCCAGTCTACTTGCAGTATGTATGCATTTTTGTATGGTTATTGAGCTGCGTTTTGGATGATATTGGGCGTCCTTCTAGCCACTGTTGTCTGTACATTTTTGTATGGTTATTGAGCTATGTTTTGGATGATATTGGGCGTCCTTCTAGCCACTGTTGTCTATACGTTTTTGTATGGTTATTGAGCTGTGTTTTGGATGATATTGGGTGTCCTTCTAGCCACTGTTGTCTGTACATTTTTGTGTGGTTATTGAGCTGCGTTTTGGATGATATTGGGCGTCCTTCTAGCCACTGTTGTCTGTATGTTTTTGTATGGTTTATGAGCTGCATTTTGAATGACATTGGGCGTTTTTCTAGCCATTGTTGCCTGTACGTTTTTGTATGGTTAATGAGCAACCCAGGTTCGAAATCAATTATAGTAGGAAAGAAATACACCAAAAAAAATCTAACCAACTAAACGTTGATATGGCCTACCTCAAGTATGATTCCAAAACCAACCAAAATACCCTCTACCTATCCCCTAACTATCACAAAAAAATAAAACCATGAATTTTATTTCGCGCATCCCGTATTGTATCAGTGCGTGTTTGTATGCGTTGTATCTGAGCGTTGTGTATGCTTTTGTATATAGTGTGTTTTTGGTACACAACATATTGGGCATTTGTCCAGTGCATTTTTTCACCTTAAGGAAGGTCCCAGATATGATTAAGGGTCGTGTCCCCATTTCCTTCTCTGTCTGCGCCTTCACTGTGGTTGTTGTCGGCGCGATCTCTGGGAGGATTGGTTATTTATGCAGCCAGACCCACGAAGTTAATGTCACCTCCCTCCTTGATTGCCCGCTGAGCAGCAAATCATACCTCTTCAATTTATAGAACAAACTTCTAAAACGAGCACTCATCACTCCTTACTTCCAGCAACATCTAATCGGAAACCTTTGACTCAGAAGAATCTCAGCGCATTGATTTGCAGGAAATCAACAAGTTACTGCCAATTAATTATTGAATTTAAAGATACACCTTATAACTTGTTTTAAAATCAAGTCTTCAAGTATTACTATTTAAATCTATTTTTATGCGAAACATTTCCAGGTCCAAAGTTAAGAAAAAGATCATTGTGATGAAGTTACCGTAATGAAGTGGAGTTCAGTTTAATGAATAAATTTTAATGTAGGAATTATTCATATCATTTTATTCATAGCATTATTTTAGACATAGTGCTCAACGAATTAGCGTTATGGGATAGCGCTGACCCTTAGATTTTACTCCACCTAAAATCTCCACGAGTGTTTACTTGACAGCTGGAGGCTTCACGAGTTTCTTTGAGGGTCGTTTAGATGGCACACCTTAAGACAGTAGGGTTAGTTGGTAGTATTGATAAATGAGCCCCCTTGTTGTGTCAATTGTCATTGCTTAATTTTCTTTACAATCTAATCTAAAGGAATTCATTGATTTAGCTTCTCATGGTAACAGATCAATTTTTATTTTGAATATTGTAATAAGAAGTCCTTTTACATTTCAACCATATAAATCTTGTGATTTTTAATTAATGTCATTTTTAGCAATATCATCTTGTCCTTTTTATAATGTCCCTCTTAATTAATGACATTTTAATATGGTTAATTTACATATTGCCCTTTAAGATATGTGATATAATTGTCAATTATTGGTATACTTGATGTTATTTAGTTAGGATGTTACATGTCCTTTTAATGTTGTCATGATAGAGGTGATATTTTAATATCCTTATATAGGGCCCCTTTTAAATCCCTGATTAATTAGAGAAGGTCATTTTAACTATTGTAATTGCTACATCTTGTCATTTGTATATATGATGGTTTATTGATATATTCAATTATGATGATAATTTTATTGCTATAAGTAAGGAAAAATGCTATGGCATACCGATGTCGTGGAAATATTGTTTATAAATTTCTAGTTGTAATGTATTGTTGAAATAGGAAATTGTGAAGTTATTACCTTATAAACATGATGGAAAAATTAGTTTGAAACGTATGACCTTCATTTATTTCAACGCTATTGAAATTATAAAGGAGATGATATGGTTATCTATTGTGATGTTAGTGTAGTCTCTTGACATAGATAAGACATACTCAGTGGAATGCCTGGATTTATATGCATTAAATTACTTGGAGCTAGTAAATGAGGGTTGTTGCTCATTTAAATAATGTTGAATTTTGTGTTTTGTTGTCGGAGTCCTCTTGTCACGTGCCCTCCATAAGGGAGGTATTTGTTCTTCTTATTTATGTTGTACTTGATTGTGTTCAGTTAGTTGCTTGGTCTGCTGTGTCAGGTGGGATGTAGACACCTCCATGTTTCTCATAACAGTCGCCAGCCCTGAGACATTAAATGGTTAAAATCGATGGGAACCTAGGCTTGAGCGTTGATTATGTGTCTTGGAGGTCCTAACCTTGCAGGGTAGGGCGGGTGGGTGGTCAGTTTTACTTTTGCCGTGGTTGCATCTTGTTGGTCATCTAGGGCGACGTAGAGTCAAGTGTGTTGTTACTTCTACATGCGGGCACACACCTTAAACACACACACACAAAAAAAAAAAATTGCACCTGTTATCAGAGATGTTGTCTTAACGAGGAAGGTCGTTACAAGTTTTAGTTTTAGTCGTATTTTTATTTTTATTTTTAATTTTAATTTTAGTTTTAGATTTTGTTTTAATTTTTTTAGAAATTTAATTTGTTATATATTAAATAAAATATACACTGCATATGTTATGTATTATATAACATATGTGTGTTATATAATATAACACACAGTTTGTGTTATATTATGGATTTATATTGTCATTTTTAAAAAACAAATAATTAAAAGCCACATGGTGTAAAGAAACCATATTTCATAACTCATAATTAAAAGCCCATGTACAACATCTAAACCATAGACATATGTAAGTGTATCAAATAATTTGAATTCCATACTACCCCACAATAGATGTGGCCTCTAACCGACCGAACAAGTAGTCAAAATGGTGTAGCTTCATGCTTTTTGATTATTGAAGTGGGGATTTAAGGTTTTCAAATCTAAATTTGTCATTTAATTATGAGTGAAATTATAATTTTTCAATATTTAAATTATAAAGATTTATAATTTATCAAAACTATGTTATCTCAACACTTTACATGACTACCATTTCAATACCTTACATCTGTGATTTCATCTGTGAATTTCTAAACAAAATTGATCAAACAAAGCAACCAAAAAACATTTAATAATGTTTTCAAATAAAAATTTTGTAATTTAATTGAGTAAAATTACAATTTACCATTATTTAAATTGTAGTTTTAAAAGTATAAATAAATTTATAATCCATCAAAACTATGCAATCTCTAACACCTTACATCTTTCATTCCATCTGCCAATTTCTAAACAAAACTGATCAGAGAAATATCTTATAATAGTTAATATAATAGATTTGTTCCCAAGATTACACTACAACTTAAATTAGCCTATCTTCAGTTCATCACTGTTCCCATCAATTAACCTTCACCAAAACTTTTCTAAAACCAAATACATCAACAATTACCTTTATGTTAGTACATTGTTTACAAAATTATCAAAACACAAAAGAAACATTAACTAGTCTATTACAGTGAATATCCAACCTATCATTATCCCTTGTACCAGTATTCTTTATCTTGTAGACACTTTTTCATAGTTCCCTGTAAGACTATCTATGATTTTTGTAAAAAAAGCACCTTCCTCATCCAACTGTAGTGCTTCCTTGGACATCTGATCTGCAACCTTGTTATATTTTCTATAATTGGGATGTGCTTTTAGTTGAATAAAACTCCCACACAATCCTGATTTTTTCCATTCATTCTTGCAAAGTGAGTACCTGTAATTTATATCATTATTGAACCAATCAATAATGAAATTTGAATCACCTGCCAACATTAATCTTTTGACTTTCAATACATTTTCAAAATACAAGATGAACCATAAGGCTAACAACTTTCCTTTTGTATTTGTCCCATACCCATAGTTCATTTTCATATTGAAGGTCCCTAAGGATGGACATTTTAAAACATATCCTTCCCTACATTTCTTCCCATGTCTTGTGAGGCTCCATCAAAGAACCCTACTGCATAATCCTGATCCAAAAAAGGAGGTCTATAAATCCTTAAGTTCTTTAACTTCTGGACAGGTTTGTATTCTCCCAAGGCCAGTAGGATGCAAGTATACATTCTGCCAAGGCTAGGAAACGTACTGTCAAATATAAATTTTTTTTGTGTTTCCCTAATATTTACTTGCGGTCTAATGACATTTTAGAAGTGTGTCAATCCAATTTATTTTATGAGTATGTTACATAACATAATTTGGTATATACCATAGTCTTGTTCTCAACATATGCCCATATTACTAAACGTAAAAATTCTAACATTTATTAGAATTAAAAAAATTATAAGATTTACTTGTGGGGTTACATCATTTATTTATCTAAATTAGAAAAATATTATACTTTAGAATGACCTATGCTACAATGTAATTTCATATATCAATTTTAATACTTTATGATTGCAACGAATAAATTCCATGAGGATTCCAAATGAATGTCTTATAGAGCTAACACATTTAAATTTTTAAATGTCCCATCTCACATACAATCCCAACACTCAAATAACCTATAATTGCATCCTTTCTCAATTGTAATCTTCAAACTTCTGCCTTCCTCTCTCAATATCTATCAATTCCTATTCTTATGGCCCATCTGTAAGAGATAGTTACAATTGTTCCTCTTCTTTACATGCCACTTGAACAATCAATTCAACTTATACATGTCATTTGATGCCCACTTCCTAATGACAATGAATTGATTCAATAGTTATTGGCGATGCACTATACACATGTTGCTTTTGATCTTGTAATCCCTTGTACATTTTGACAATTCATTGAGGTTAATCTATGCACTGTCAAAGAAACCATTAGGATTGATCTATTCCATGGTAATGTTGAGTGCCATTCTACCAAGAACTCGATCAAGTTAGTCCTCAATCATTCAACTACTCATAGACCATACTACACGAAGAATTGACCAATTGACCAATAAACATTCTTATAACCTTTTAGGTTTTTGTTGACATGTTCAAGAAACATGCATTCATTATTTCCATTAATTTTCCATCAATGTAATCTTCAAGTGAATTATGCATAGTTCAATAAATCTATCACTTCCATATTAGGTCGGTTCTTTCCTAGTGGAACTTCCCAACAAAACTCAGTACTTAGTCACCCTCTAACCTAATTGACTATTTTACTTCTTACATGATTCCTTATGATTCTTAGGAAATGTCTAATTTGTGTACTAAAAGTCCTTTAATATCATGATTGATCTCCACACATTTCTGTTTCCATCATGCACTTGTGGAGAAAATATACTTGTATATCAAAGTTTACAAAGATATATTTCAATAAAAATTAGTAATTGATAATGAAAATTGTTTTACAAAATAAATGACTTCTCAAAATACAAGTCAAAGGGTGAGTCAAGTAATAAGTTGTGACTTTTAATTGGATATGTTAATTGGGTCTAGCTCAAGTGTCAGAGAGGACAATTTTTTATCCACCCCGCCTAGGACCAATCTTCTTTGACATGTTTTCTTTTCATGAAAATACTATTTATTAGGACTCTTCATGAGTTAATTTTTTATTGGGGATGGACAGGTAACAACAATTTCATTCTAGCACATATTTGTGTGTGTAACCTCTAACCAAAATTGTGGTTGGTAACCTACCAAAAGTACTGAACTGTTAACCTACTGGAAATCTGTTTGTAGCCAAGAGAGAATCTATTTGTCTCTCTCTCTCTCTCTATATATATATACCCCCAACTCCATCCACTCGCTGCTCTTTCTCTCTAGAGGAAAACCATGATAGTTTGCTCATTGTTCTACTATTTTTCTTTCATTGTGAAGTAATTATTTTGTTAGTTGATGTTTAAAATCCATATAGTTTATAACTCTCACCTTTTCATATAAATTTCAAGAATCTATTTTGAATATTTTTGACACAAGCACATAGCTACATTAACCATTCAACACATAATAGCATATCCAATACACTGACTAGTAAGGCATAAAGTTCCATTTGAAGCTCTATTTTTACTAGTTTTGTAGATATCATATGACACTTTCCTCTATCCCTTTGATTTATTCATCATTTGAGATCTGTGGTAGTATATAGAAATATATTTACTTTTTTTTAGGGATGTTGATATTTACAAAATTTTATGTGTTGGTGTAATTTACTAGTAATGTGGCATTGTTGCTCTTTAAATGAAAAGGAAAAGAGTTGAAAGCAATCTTGCAAAAAGGTAGAATTCATTTTGTTATCAAATATAAACAACCATGAGTAAGATGGAATTGAATTGCAAAGAGTGAATATGGCATTGTACTTAACAAAGAATAATCTAGTGTCATATTGTATGATTGTAGTTCAAGAACAATAATCTATATATGGAACAACTATTTCTTGAGTGCATCGTATTTTTTAACACAATTTCGTAGTGTACAAGAGTCTTAAAAAAATATTATTAAAAAAAAGTAATCACAAGTGACAAAATCCTTAAAAGCTAGGTTCAAAATGTTTGCTAGAAAACATTTACACTAAGAATCAACACTAAGATTCAAGATATTTTCCATGAATAAAAAATATATATTACTTTGTTAATGTTGGTATTTCTATCATGAGTCAATCTATTCATAGATTGATTTTGTTTTAGGTAATCTGTAATGGTCATTATCCAAGCTATCAAGATTCCTTAGGTTAGTGAATCAGGCCAAGCTATGATATATTCTTCCTTAGTTATGGCCTCAAACAAAAAATTCATTCAAAAACTCAATGATTAACATGATTATGTAATTCACGCCAAGTTTTTCATTTTTCTGTGCTCTTTCTTTCATAACAAGAGAAATAAATATTCATTGCCAAGAGTCATTTATATTTGGACTAGGTTGACAAAACACATCTTGAAACCATCTAGTGAGACCTAATCTAGTGAGACCATATTGAAAACATTTTCTAATGAAAACCCATATCATATGGGAGTTTTTATGTTAGAAATAACATTTTATCCTTACCTTCTAGTTAACAAAAACTCTTCATAACTATTGATATTTCATTGAATTTTGATTTAATAGTATTTTTAATGGTATATCAATGTTATGTAGAGTGATCTCTTTCTCCATTCTCAAATGATTTAGCCAAGAATAGGCATCTTTATGCCAACCCCCATTAAGCAATAGGTAGTATATCTTCTTTCATGTTAGTAGTCTCTTGTGCCTGTACATTAGGTACCTATTTTTAGTGATTATCTTAATGGGGAAATAACTAATTATATGAGGATAGGATAGGTTACATATGATATTAATTAGAAGATTATAAATAATAAAAACTTTTAAATTTTCTCAGTATTTGTCCATGATTAAATAGAAATTCTACAACCAAAATCGTGAAATCCATATATAATATAACAAGATTGATGAGTGTCTCAAAAGGGGTTTATTTTTTTCTCAGGGCCAAAATTCATACGATTTACAATTGTTTTCAAGGTAAAAATAGGTTTTGGACATGGAGGGATATGATGTTAGGTTTAATAATCAACAACAAATAAACTCAAAACTATATCAAGCAAGGGAGTTAGGGAGTTTATAGTTAAGAAAACCCTTAGTGGAAATATAGTTCCTTTATGTAACAATTAGGTATAAATACCTTAGTGGAAATCCCTTAGTTTATAGTAAAATTAGGTCCCTTTATGTATACCTTAGTTTATAGTAAAATTAGGTCCATTTTTGTAACTTTAGGTGACCATAAAATATTTCACAGTTATATATTTAGTTCAACTATATCCACAACTATCCAACAATTTGTCCTTAAATCTCTCAAGTGATCCAAATATATAATATAGCATTGCACAGTTCATATGTTATATAATATAACATTATCACAAAAATTACATTTGCTCCACCTCATCTTAATTTATATTAAGAATTTACAAACAACCGAAGGGAACTTTTAATGAATCCACTTGCTTGTTGTTTTTCTGATTTGATTTCCCTTGGCGAACCCAACTTTTTGATTTCAATGACTTATTTGTGTGGGTTTTGTTCATTATTATGAAAATATTGTGGTTTTATATTCTTTCACTTATCCCTTTAGTCATCAGTTTGTGCCTGAGCAGTCAGCCAGGAGCCAAATCAACGGTCGTCACTTCGGTGTTCAAAGGCCTATAGATTCAAATGACCTGTTTTTTTGTGCATGGATAATGAGTGAAGGATAATAATTTGTACTGTTGTCTATCCCTTACTTATCTTTTAGTTGATTGATTCATGACTGAATGTTTAGTTTTTGCATCTTCTTATTTGATGTTGATTGTGAATGATAAACCTCTGAGTTGAATGACAGTCCCTTGGCGAACCCAACATCTGATTTCAATAACTTCTATGTGTGGGTTTTATTGATTATTGATAAAATATTGTGGTTTTATATTCTTTCACTTATCCATTTAGTCATGAGTCTGTGCCTGAGTAGTCATCCAAGAGCCAAATCGATGGTCATCAGTTCGGTGTTTAAAGATCTATAGATTCAAATTCCCTTCTTTTTTGTGCATGGATGATGAGTGAAGGATAAAAATTTGTCCTCATGTCTATCCCTTACTTATCCTTTAGTTGATTGATTCATGGCTGAATGTTTACTATTTGCGTCTTCTTCTTTCATGTGTATTGTGAATGATAAACCTTGGAGTTGAATGATCGCCCCTTGGCGAACTCAACTTTTGGTTCCAATGACTTCTATGTGTGGGTTTTATTGATTATTATGAAAATATTGTGGTTTTATATTTTGTCACTTATCCCTTTAGTCATCAGTCCATGCTTGATTAGTCGGTCAGGAGCTGGATCAACAATCGTCACTTCGGTGTTTAAAAACCGATAGATTTAAATGCCCTTCTTTTTTGTGCATGGATGATGAGTAAAGGATAAGAATTTGTCATGTTATCTATGGACCCCTTACTTATCTTTGAGTTGATTGATTCATGGTTGAATGTATAGTATTTTTGCCTTCTAATGAATGAGTACCTCTGCGGCTTGATTGATTAAAACTTTGATTTATCTCTGCATTTTCAATTGCTTCATCTTGTGTACATCTCTGGTTTTTTATTGATAAACTTTTCAATGTGGATAGATATTGAGGAGTGATGTTGACATGATATTCTCAAAGCATTCCTCGCAAACTTTCTAGGCGTTCTCAAGAAGGAAGAACATGAACTCCTTCTTCGACTGAGACTCTGAGTGAGCAACAACAATCTCATCAGAGGAGATTTTAAAATGAGTCTGTAAATAGATCAACTGCAGAACCTTCTCAAGGCAATGCTATGGATGCAACCTTCTTAGATAGGTTGCACATCAATACTCCTACACCTGAGAATGTAGGGAATAATTCTGGACAAGAGAATGTTTCTGGTAAGTTTCTTAAATTTTGTTTATTTTTGTTGAATTTTTTTGTATTTAAATTTATGTGAGGTTAAATATTGAAGTTACTTTCAAATGTGTGTGTAGGAAATCAATTTAGATAAAGGGATGACAATGAGAGTGGTTTTCACAAAGATTCAAATGTCGGTGCAGAGGGTGAAGGTGGATTTACGAGGCCACATTATGAATAAACAAAAGATTATACGCCAACGTCCACCTATCCTTCAAATATTAGTGATGAACTTCCTGGGGAAGGGAATACTAAAGAAATGACACTTGATCAATGCTCATATGTGAAAAATAGGTTGGAAAATGATTTGGTAGTTTTGGAGATCCCTCAAGAGAGCAAACAAAGTTTGCAAATTTTTGCATTCACTGGAAAACTTTATGGATGCATATTATAAGATGGGGCCAACAACTGACAGTTTTTTCGATATAATGAGGTGGCAAAAATTCAGAGGTGATGGGTCCTGATAAATGGGAGACAATAAAAAAACAGAGTTTCAAAATAATATGCCATTTCCATGTTCAATTTCAAAGAGGGCCCTAAGTAGAAGATGTTGAAGGTGCAATATTTTAAGCAACCTCACATTGCAAGAAATCTGTATAATAGATTTTTGGTGGCATATGAGAAATTTTCTTGGAACGATGAGGTTCCACACTATTTTGCAAGAGATTTTTTTGTAGAGTTTTTCTTGCATATACACCCTGATTATACTAGTCTACCATCCAAATATTATGGGACTGGTAAATGACGTACATATGATCACAAAGGAGAATAGCAAAGTGTGACATTATCAAGGCCTCTACAACCTTTAGTACCTCACCCAACAAGGGCATTTGCATCACTGTCAGAGTTCCAGGCTACATCAAAAGTTGGCAAGGAGGCCAGGACTGTAATCGAGGAAAATTTGGAAGCTATTTTTTATGGTGTTGATGTTGGCATGAAGCGTCAGTGAGCGTAAGCCAATTCCTGAGCCACATTTGTTGATAAAACAAATGTGGACATATGTGCAATGCCAACAGAAGGAGTTTTGGAGTATGAAAAATTTTGTCGCGATGGTTGGAAGAAGGTCATTTAGAATGATGACTCGAACTGAAGATTGGTATGTGTTCTATTTAAGAAAGTTTTGATACATTTTATGATAGTTTACTTGTAGTTCTAGATTTAGATATCCTTGTCTCTATAGAAATAATCGAGTCCTTCTTTCCATTAATTGCAATTTGGAGATATGTTAAACAAATATCTAGTCGGTGGGGGACTTGATTCGACAAGTTTGAATTTGGATGGATTGAATCAGGTATGTTTTTTCTAATAGTTTCTCAATCTCCACTTTTTTGAATAATATATCAACAACATTTATAATTTTGTATAATTGTGAACACATTGAATTCTAGATTTAGTTCTTAGTTCTGTTGGTCACAACTCTTTATTCCATCTCCTACTACTTGGGCTAGCTTATCTCAATTCTCATTGGGAGAGTTTGAAGAGGGTGGGAGTTTACATGTATCATTTAATGTCTTAAAATCATTTAAATTTAGTGTGTTATAAACATTTAAATATATTTTTTTTAATTTTCAAATTTGAAATGTGTTATATAGGCTAATGTGGAGAAGAGAGTACCTGAGAGTGTGCTCGGAAGGGAGATTGAGATTGAGGAAGCAACTAGATTAGGGAAGGATATGTTCATTTAGGATGATTCATAATGTATGTTCTTGACTTTTATCAAATTTTTAGTTTAACCTTTCCTATTCAACGCTTTAGCCTTTCTTAAATGGTGTACATTCAAACTTATTTAAGGTTAGATCATGATGAATATGTAATTTTGAACTTGAATATGTTTGAATATTTGAGAACAGATTCTATCCCACGTCAAAAAAAAAAAGGTTTTTAAATTTTCCTAGATTGCATTCCTTTCTTTCTTGTCCAAGAATGGCATAGTATGGACAAATTTGTGTTTTCTACATACAACGAAGTGGATTCCTTCTTGCCAGGGTATTGTCAACTCTTAACAAAATTGGTTACTAATCACAACAACCAACATTCAATTATATTTACAAATAAGCTCACACATATTGTATATGTGAGCTAGCGCACATAATTTCAAAGAGCATTTCATTATATTTAATATGAATACATACAATTTAAATGGTTTTTGAAGGAGGACTTAATATAGATGTGTAGATTTGTTTTTTATTCATGTACATGCAAGATTATATGAGAACATCTATTCCACCAAAGAAAGAGAAGATAAGTATTTTTCAAAAGAATGGTTTTTAAAATGGAGATTTGTGAGCTTTTTTAGATAATAAGTAGTTTTTTGGAAGAATTGCTTAATATGGAGATTTATGAGTCCTTTAGTTTTAAAGGGCATCATGGAATCTGATTATGTGACCACTGCAGAATAAGAAAAGAAGTATTTAACTGCTGAGGAGATTAGTATTTTATTGTTGTGTAAATATGATCAATTAACATCACCTCGAATGAGAATCACAGAAGGATTTGAGACTTTATCCACAAGGAGAATTTCACCTAAAGGACTTGAGACTTTGTCCACAAGGAGATAAGTTTTTCATTGGAAGAATGATTTAATATAGAGATTTGTGAACTTTCTTCATACACAGTTCTATATTTATTTTCAGAATAATATATAACTCTATTTCAATTTTTTTTTTACCAAGAACATAATTTTTCTTTCTAATTTTTTTTATGATTTTAGATAAGATTTACAAATTGTTTAAATCATTTACTTTTAATTGGAGAGTAACTATATCTTAAATCTATTTAACTGTGGTTGTTTATGTTATTATTACTTATTGTTTATTTAATATTTAGTTACAGTATATATGCTAATATGTGTTATTTTTTATTATTATGTTTTTTTATTTTTACAGATGTCTAAACTATATTTGGTGGACAATATGTTTACAATATATTTTGTGGGAATGAGTATGTTGGAGGATGACAATTAACTCTTTTGGTATGTATGTCAATTTTATTTTAATTACAATTTTTGAATTCTGTATTATTTCTCATGTTTGAATTGTAAATTTTTAATTTTTGAAATCTGTTTTATTTGCAGGTTTGAATTTCATGTATGAAGTGATCTATCTTGAAGTGATGAGTTAGAGGTTTAGAGTCCATAATTTTGGAGTTAAATGTCTTAGTTTTTGTTATCATCCTAAAATGGATGTGGAACTTATGTATTTTACAGTGTTACTATTCAAACTTTGATTACATATATATATATATATATATATATATATATATATATATATATATATATATAT
>ML786183.1:409818-431085 GCA_009831015.1 Picea engelmannii | reverse complement strand
AGATATATCAATCATAATTTTGGAATTCAAAATATCAATTTTTGTCTCATATTTGATTTCCCATAATCGATGGAAAAAAAAAGTGACAAAGTTAACTTGTTATGAACTAATGTTTTGTATATTCTCCTTTCTACAATGCATTAAATTAAGCATCAAACTTTTAAATACTTTTTTACAATGTATTAATTTAAATGTTTCAATTTATGTTTATTGTGTACTGTGGAAAATATGAAAAATATGATTATATTGTCAAAAGGTGGAAAAGTTAACTAGTAATGAAATAATGTTTTGTGTATTCTCCCTTTTATAATGCATTTTAAACTAAGCATCAAACTCTTAAACACTTTTCTGCTATGTATTAATTTAAATGTTTCATTTTATGTTCACTATGTACTGTCAAAAAATGATTCTATTGTCAAAAAGTGGAAAAGTTAACTGGTAATGAAATGTTCAAAATGATGTGACAAAGTGGAAAAGTTAACGATAAAATAAAATGCTCAAAATGATGCGACAATAATATAAAACCTTAAAATGGAAGAGATGATCAACTCTTCTTTAATTTTATTATGTAGTAATTAAAAAAATGCTAAAGCTATAAGAGATATTGACCTAAAGGTTCTTATACCCTTGAACCTAATGCAATATTATTAAAATAAAATGGGGAAAAATACTATTGAAAAAAGTAAGGGTCAATGGAAATAGTGTTTAACAATTTTTTAGTTTAAAATAAAACGGTCATACAAGAGGTATACAACTCAATTTTGAATGGTGTAATGCTCATAAAATAATTTTAATCGGTGTAATGGTTGAAAAACACAAATAAAATATGGTTGAACCATATTTTATTTTTGCTTTTTAAGAATGATTTGGAGTTTTTTATACATAGTTAAATATCCTATTTGGAAATATTTTTGAAGATAGTCAAAATAAGTTATTAAAATCTGGAATGTACTTTCAATGAAAAATACTAAATTCCAGATTTTTCCAAAATGCTATAAATTGTTATGAAAATTTTCAATTTCATTCTTTATATCACTATACCACTATCTTACTACTTCAAGTCAATATAGTTGGAATACAATTCACCAAATAGTTTGAGTGTTATACCTCTCCAACATTAATAATTGGTTTTACTACATGGCATTAAATTTGTGTATAAACTTTTATTTTACTCTACATGAAATTAAATTTCTGTATAAATTAATATGGTAAATATAAAAATCATGTTTTTTTTATAAAGTAATATTGTAAATATAAAATTCATGTTTTCTCTTTGGAAATCATGGTCAAAACTAAGGAAGAAGATTATATATCTCCATACACCTTAACAATCAAAAGGTTAAGGGAGAATCTCTTATACTATAAACAACATAATCTCATACACAAATATCATGACCTTAAAAATAAATTATTCTCATATAAAATAATTGTGACACTTAAAATATTTATAAAGCATTACATCTATATTAAAAATTTTGTTAAATTAAATATAAATTAACATTGTGAATAATTATATATAATAATTGTGAAACATAAAATGTTTAAATATAAAAAAAAACAATTCAATTAAAAAAAATACTTAATTTTTTTTTTTAATTAGATGTAGAGGTTAAATTTGATATTGAATCCTTCATATATATTAGAAGAGGTTACATTAATGGTTATATCAATGTAATTGAGTATCATAAAGATGTCATGGTAATGCACATACTTGAGAAAGGGTTGGTTCCATTTAGAAGTTAGAAGTGGGTATCTTGGTGATCCATCACTAGAATTTGCTAGAATCTCACAAATCCAACCATGTGTAAGAAGTGAAGGAACTTCTCTTTAAATAGAGAGTTTCTAGATAAACCTTTTACAATAAAAAAATAATATTCCTTGTATTCTATAAGGTACTAAAAATGTATAACTCCTCGATGTGATCAATTGGATTTGATAAGTGAACTTCATGATACTCCATAGGTATGAACCTTATGCAGTACAAAGAGATTTAATTTTACCTCAAAAAAGAATGACACCCACTCCATTTGAATAGTCAATGGAATAGAATGAGCGACGAGGAAGAGTCACTCAATGGGTGCGACTCCATTTCTAGCATGTGAGATTATATGGCTGCTTGTATTGCCACTTGAGGACCCACAACATTGTATCGTTTAGCATGTAACAAGGTGGATCCAAAGTAAATTGAACCCATCGAACATGTGAAAAGGTGGACATGAAGTCTTACAACTTCATGTGAGAGGGACCCCTTTGTAATTAACATGAATTAATCACCTTACATATAATAGTATATGCTTTCTCAACATGTGTTCCCCTTTATGAATATGGGGAAAATCAAAGAGTATGGTTGGAAATTATGAGTTTGAATGGGACAGCTCCATAATACATATACGGGAATGGGTTCAAACATTCTAAAGCAGGTAACATTTGAGCCATTTCCAATCGCAAGATGGAATGTGAATTTGATATCATAAAGTTACCCTAATAATATGATTTCTTTAAAAAAGATTAGTCTCATCCAAATGTTAGAAGGGGGCATGCTTAGAAAGATATATGATGATGGGTCTATTAGTTAGATCAGGTACTTAAATATGTATCGTAAATATGCCTAGTAGTGAGCATGCCTAAGTTAGGATTAGTTTCATCCCTTGCACCTAAGGATACCTCACTTCTTGACTTGAAAAAAGACCTTGTATTATATAAAATTCATGTCCCTAAAATATTAAGTTCTCCTCTATCTTATATTAAATTTAGGGTGCACCCCAAGTGGTTCTTGGTTCTTTCACTCTTATACAAATTTAGGTTATAACATATTTGGGCATAAATTTCCAAGTGATTCCCTCATTCATATCCTAATTAGAGTGGAATTCCCCAAGAACATACTTTTGGGTATTAATGGGGGTGTCATAATTTGTAAGTACTTCTCTTACTCTTATTCAAATAGTGTGCACCACAAGTGGTTCCCTTGTTATTATATTAATTCTTTTTTAAATCCCAAGAACATAATTTTGGCACTAACTAAGATGAAAATTCATTAAGTTGTTGTCTCAATCCTATATATGTAAATTAAGGTGTGCCCCAAGCATGTCCTTTACTTCTATAATAATTAGGGTGAAATTCCCCAATGACATACTTTTGGGTATCGATAGGGGTATAAGTTACCAAATGGTTCTTTCACTTCCATACAAATTAGTAGTTCCGTAAATCCTATACTAGTTAGGTTGTAGGTATTAACAATATACTTTTAGGTACTAATTGGGGTGCAGTTTCCAAGTGAGCTTTTTATACATAGTACCCTTTTTATAAATATCATAATTGGAAATATGTTTAAAGATAGTTAAAACAAGTCATCAAAATATGTAATGTACTTTCAGTGAAAATTAAAAATTATGGAATGTACACATATTCCAAGTTTGTTTAAAAAAAATGTAATGGTATTCTATCTTCAATTATTTGTTCATGATTGACTTTGGACATTTTCCATTTTCTAACTGTTTTTTGTTTATTGAACTTATTTTAACTTTATGCACGTTGCACATACCAAATGACTATATTGATAACTTGTGACATCTGACTGGTAGTCTTGAAAGTGAACATGAGTATCGGTTTGATGGGTTTCTTGAAAAAAATTTCCTTTCAATACAATGGATCCTCTTTCATATATACAACCATTATCATCAAAATCTTACAATAGCCTCATTTTTTGTTCTGTGCATCACATCAAATAATATTTCTCATTTTCAGTGTTTTCTATAGGTGAAACCATGGGAAAAACATCTCTTGCAAATAATTGGATATATTGGACAACAAATAATCCGTGTTAGATTATCACACAAGTACACCTCCAAGTTATTTGAAAAAATTTAAACATAAAAATTTTACCTTCTTTAACAAGATCAGAAACTCTATCACCATCAACTGACACTATAGTTTCATTTGATTCCATCTCCTCTGATCTTGCAAGTGGCATTTTCCATTTTACATTAAGTTCAGTATGTCCCCAAGATTTAAAATATCCTACATTTTTTTTTCTCGCAAATATCTCTGGATTGTGTGTCCTCTATGAAAACTTAACACAAACAAGAGTCATTCCATCTATCAAATGAAAACCCATTTTGAAAAGGTTTTGTTTTAACTGAACGTATTTTTCTTGTCTCAGGTATTGTACTGGTGTAATATGGGATTGATCTACTTACATCTTCAATTCCAACATACCAAAAAAACTTGCACTAGACAAGAACTTGTTAACTTGAAATCTCTCAAGAAAATGACTGAAGATTGAATATAAATTTGAACACGTTCAAATTTATATATCCTGTGTACATACATGTAACATTTATATATAGACACACCTATGCACATCCCTTGACATATTATATTCATGGATTAGCACCATGTTGCACCATTCAACAACTTGTTTAAAGGATTCAAATTGATCGACATGAGGGTTCGGCTAATACCTTTCAAGTGCTCATTTTATACATGCCCCTGCACCGTCGCTCTCTCCTTTTCCATGACCAGTCTCAAAAAAATTCCAACAATGTGTAATGTTTAATTTTTTATGAAGAAGGCATAACCAATAGAATGATCGTGCATATTATGACTTGCACACCCATCAGATCATATCAAATGTCGATCGAATACGATTTCGTGTTCTTTCAATGAATCATAAAATTTATCAAAACAATGTTGTACATAATGTGTGTCGTGTGCTCGATCATCACTTATATAAAAGTGATATTCTTTAATAACATGTTGATTTTCGTTGGTGCTTTCTATGTTTGGAAGAATTCGTTGAGAATTTCTATATAGAACATGGAAAAATATCGTGACTTCATTAGAATGATAATATTCTCTTTTTATTTCGTTTTATGCAACGAATGTGTAATTCTCTGCAAAATTAGCTACAGACAAAATTGTCCCTGGTGGAAACACTTCACGTGATTGTTTGAATTGTAGATCTTTCCATCGAGCTCTATGTGAATGCTTGGTGTATTTATAGATTTGTTCCTCAAACTTCTTCAAAAATTCTATCACGCTGATTTTATCTACCTTCAAATCAATCCTTTTGGAAATAACATTTGAATAATGTGGAGTCGTGTTGCTCATATATTCATATCTCTTCCAATTGACTCTTATATTAGAAAATGATTGATCATTCATATCAATATGATACTTTGAATGAGACAAAATTAGATTTCCACAACGATCACATTTCTTTCCACAAACACATTTTGTTTTGTAAAATAAATCATCATATTCTCTTTCACATAGAATTTCAAATATAAAAACATAGAATGTGGAAGGAGGAGGTGAACCTGGCCATAAAGTTTTACCAAAATCCAAAAAAGTGTCATAATACAAGTCAAACTCCACATAATAACGACAACAACATGTGTCACGAACAATGATGGGTCTAACAAACCATGGTTTTTGTTGCACAAATGTATCGATGGAAATTTTAACTTCTTTGTGCTCTTCTTTGAACTTATTAAACAACTCTATTTGTGTCATTGGCAATATATGTTTTGTATGTTCTTCATATTTATTTCGTTCTATTCTTCATCACAACACATCCCTTGTATGTGGTGAAAAAAGAGATTCTTCCAACCAACAATTACGGGCCAATTCTTTAACATTTTCTGGAAGTCTATCTTTGTAGAGTTGTTTATAAATCACTATTCAACAAGCCAATTCATCATTTACATCTATTTGTAAACAAAATTTTCTATTTTTGTGCAATGTTTTTCTTGACGTTGCCATAGGTTTTTCCATGTGTAGTGTCAAACGATATTTGATATTGCTAGATGAAACAATTGTTGTTTGTATCGCTTTACGTGCAACATGGACATCTTCTTTTTGTAACAACCTCCTTGTTACGACAACGACTCTGATAAAAGGTGCAATTTTTTTTTCTTTTTTTTTTGCTTTTTTTTTTTAAAGTGTGTGCACTCGTTTAAAATGGAAACAGACACACTTGACTCTACGTCTCCATCCAACGACTAACAAGACACAACCACAATGATCATGACAATATGACATAAGGCGCACAACTGCAAGCATAACGACCATAGACATAAGGAATAATCCATAGTCATAGATTACTATTTCTGCACAGGAAAGTAGGGTGTTTAATCTTAGTTCTCTGCTCCAGAGAGAGAGAAGGTCAGATAGGCTCCTGGCCAACTGCTCAGGCAGAAAATAGTAATCCCCTCAGGTGTGTCGCGAGAGTGGAACCCTGCCTTTAAAGAGCCCGAGACTCTTGATACGGCACTGGACTCTTTACACAGAAAAATACACACAGACATAAATACTAAGGCTGCATGAAGGTGTCTGTATCCCGCCCGACACAAGCAGTCCAATCGACAAATTATTACAACCCAGCGCAACATTAGACGAAGGAGCAACCATGACTTCTACGAAAGGCGCAAGACAAGGACTCTGACAACGACCACTATAATAAATGACAAGGCAATGTCTATGACTCAACCGTGATTGGTTACTAGCCAAATTCTCCATTTAATTTTAAACCATGGGTACATTAGCATAAGGTAGATCTAATTAAATTTTTGCCCTTAGTTTAAGGGCCTTACCCTTTGTGTTGAAAATATAAAAGAAGTAAATGTCCCTTCAAGAACTAACCTCACCGTTAGATTATACTACCACATCATTGTAAACCAAATAACAATGTCCTCACGTTTTATCCAGGCTGCATAGCATTCTTCCAAGGGCGAGGGTATTACATTTACATCATTCATAACAAAAAGTGTTAGTAACCTTTTCACTAAAATGACAATACCCTCACCCTATTGTCAATATATAAAACTAACATCATATTAAAAATAACAAAGTAACCTCATAATTAAAATGACAACATATAAAGATAACAATGTTCAAACATGACAATGTTTAAAAATAAGCGTGTTTAAAAACCACTCCTTTCAATAACCCTGCAATTAAGTAATGATGACTTTACCCTTTTATTTGATATTAAAAACAAAAAACTACCAAACCTAGCCATAAATAACCATGTACTCACTTTTATAAATAGAATAGTATTGTACTTTAACGAAGAGTGGCTTTTCATTTCAAATGTTGTAATAAATAAAACAATCGATGTTTAACACCATAAATTTAAATCAAAGGAATACCTATTGCAATTGGTTGTATTGAATTATCATGTCAATGTATATTGAACTAATATAAAGGCTTTTTCTTACAACACATTGTAATCATTGAAAATCGATATTTAACACTATAATTTAAAATCAAGGAATACCTATGGTAATCGGATTTGGAGTGAATTTTCACAGCAATGTAAATTGAACTAATATGAAGGCTTTTCATTACAAAACATTGAAAATAAATTAGTCGATGTTTAACATAATAAATTAAAATCAAGGGGAACGTACTGTAAATTGGAAGGCAGCATAAATTCTTTTATTGTGATCATGTCCTTTATTTCCACTGGAATCATAATCGTTTAGCTACTACACCTGAGCCTCAATTCTGTTTACCATATAATAAATTATTATTTTACTTTAATTGAAAATGACTTTTCAACCAAATTAATGCAAATTAAAACAAACGGTGAGGAATCATAAAGGTTGGACTCAAAGGGGAACCTGGGGGAAGAAGATCCCACGAGGGCATCCTCGTGGTCTGTGCATAAAGGGGCGGTATACTCAGGTTGCACTCCCAATAAAACTGATAATTAAATTAAAATGAAGGTCACTGCCAGCATGAAAATCAACTGGTAATTAATAAAAATTGAAGGTCGTTGCCAGCATTAAATAAACTGATAATTAATAAGAAATTTAAGGTCGCTGCCAGCGTTAAAATAAACTGATAATTAAAAAGAAAATGAAGGTAGTTACCAGCATCCGGTCGCAACGCTGTCAGACCCAAGGAGCACGCTGCCCAAGAGCAGGTGAATCTACGATAATGCCATCTCTAATGACTACCAACAGTGTGTAGGAGGTAAAAATCAAGGTAAAAAAAAAAAAAACAACAAGCTCAGACACATTCTTAAAGGAAACAAATGGTGGGCAATTACGACAGTCGAGGTCGACTTTTAAAGGCCAAGTTCGCAGGCCATAACAATGGTCTCAGTCTCATTTGAAAAGCAAATCGTGAACCAGAAGCTTTGGTCTCAGACCTAACTAAACAGTAAAATCAAGGGTGAAAAATAAAGTGAACACAAATGCACTCATCCCTTAAAGAAAACACGATGATTATGGAAACCACGACCTTCCTTCTCATGTCAAAATTCATGGTTCCCAACTGATGTTCAATACAGCAAGCATACAATACTCTGCAGAGGGATGACTGTGGAAATCAAGGAAAATGTATTCATTCTTACGACTCATGAATGTCAATAAAAAATCCACCTCTGAGAGGTCAACGCAGGCATTAGTTTACTGTTGTTAAAAAATTAACACGAGCGGTACTTTTAAGCCTAGTCACGACCCCTGACCGAAACTGGAAGTATAAACTCTACGTAGGTGAAAACTTTTAACCGACGGCTGAGTGGTCAATTTAACCAGAGGTTGGGTTGAGACTAAAATCGAGGGTCGGACTGTTGGGTTGTCATGATTTTTGTTTTCTTTCTTTTTCCTTGGGGCAAAGTGGAACTTGCAGAAGGGAAGGAGGTGCATGCCATAAGGGAGAGAATGCAGGGGGTAGAGTGACAGTAGAGACGCGATCCATCAACGATTTTCCAAGTAATACTTAGACAAGAACTCCAATAGAAGACTAGGGCTGGATTCGCCCATTAACTACAACCCAATATTAAGGCTCTTAAAGTAACTGAAAGGTGGTTGTCCAAAAATAATAATATCGGCGGAGGCCTAACTCAGATGTACACCAAAAAGCAGACAGAGATTGAATTATTTTCACTACCATTCCAGTGGTCTAAAAGCTGAGTTTAACATAATCAGGTTGCTGAACTTTGGTTAAGAATTGTAGCCTGAGACTGAATTCTTTTTCTTTTTCAAGTTCCGAGTAAAAGAAGCTACAAGAATCAATAATTCTACCCTATGCCAGTATATCGATGAAACAAATAGACACGCAATTTAATCTCTTTTTTTTCAGATTTTCCATTAAGCATGCAAACTATATCCTACAACATTCCATCATTCAACAGAGAAACATACCATTGCCCCATTTTCCTGCTCCGAGTGTCGTTCGCTCGCTCTGTACCGCTCCCGCTCACCGACCGTCGAGACTACACCAGTACCTCCCATCCAAACTCTAGGGGTACTCTGCTTCCCCCTTAGCCCCCCGAGCCACAAAGGGGCCACACAAGATCCAAAAGATAAGACTAGCTTCTCAGCTCACCTCCAAGCCTGAGCTACCACTCCAATACAGCTGAGAAATTCCCAACTCCTCACAAGAAAACAATCTAGTCTCAATTCGGCAGCATAATGATCCCTAACCATAACCCTCCTTTTCTTTTTTATAGTGTTTTGAGACCCCCTCTTGCCCTAATCACAATTAATTTAAGTTTTTTATGAAAACCCTCAAAAATTCTCTATTTTACAAGTGTCACTCATCCCCCACGTTTCTCCATAAATTATTTTCTTTTTATTAAAAAGCTCATTTCCCTATTTTTATTATTCCCTTTCTTTCTTTTTATTTTTTTTAAACCTAAAAGACAAATGTGCTAATTAATCTTTTCATTTATTATTTATTTAATTATCTTTTGTTCTTTCACAAGTTAGGAAATAATATAAATGCGCTAATTAATCTTTTCACTTATTATTTATTTAATTATCTTTTGTTCTTTCACACGTTATCAAATAATATAAATGCGCTAATTAATCTTTTCACTTATTATTTATTTAATTATCTTTTGTTCTTTCACAAGTTAGGAAATAATATAAATGTGCTAATTAATCTTTTCACTTATTATTTATTCAATTATCTTTTGTTCTTTCACAAGTTAGGATATAATTTCTTCTTTGCAAAAATTTTTTAAACCATTAGTTTTAATTTAATTCTTGCTCTCATTATTTACCCCCAGAATTTTATGAAGACCTAACTATTACCTAAGTGGGTTTTTGTTTGAATTTTTATTTTTATGCTTGGGCCTTTTTCTTTAAGGTTACACTAAAATTTTACCCTAGAAAAGTCTTAGGCTTAGGATTTATATTCTGATCTAGGTGACAATTGGTTAGGGAAGTGGTTTAAGGATTTCTTAAGGCATTATTGTCTTAGGGATATTTAGGTTTGTTTCCTTCATCCACATCAATGCGGCGTGCCCTTCAGGACGCACCACGTGCTCCAAGGGTGCCACTCTCCTTGTTCGTTTCCTTTGCACGACATGCACTTTAGGATGCACCACGTGCTCCAAGGGTTCCACTCGCTTCTTGTGTTTCTTTTGTGCGACGTGCCCTTCAGGATGCACCACGTGATCCAAGGGTGTCACTCGCCAACTGGACTGATTGGTAGACATCTATAACCCCTAGAGTCAACACTCCGCTAGGTGAACTTGTGGAAGACTAAGGGCTCTAAGGAATAAGGCCCCCGCCTTATTGCGCGCCCCTTAGAATCATCGTGAGCAATTGTCATAGTCTGCCCTCACGGCATCGTGGATCCTCTCGAACTAGGTAATCATTAACCTACAGTTCGAGCCATGGAGAGAGTGCTAGTAGGCGGTGGCAAGGTTGTTGTCCACCCCTCTCCCTCAACCTCTCTGGAAATTGTGTGTGGCCCCTTTACTCCATATGTGAGTCTAGTCGGAAATCTATCGTCAGCCTGCATCATCGACAATCGTGTCAGAACATGTCAACATCAAATCATCAAATCAATAAAATATCATAGTAAGTGAATCAACCCAAATAGCACACTCGCTGACTCAATCCGGAGTCCAAGGGGTTCCACCGATGCCTTTGCATCTTCAAGATCCAAAACCCTGCACACTCAATACAACTAATTCAATAGCACCTGTATATATAAAATAGTAAAACATCACGTCATCTATCATAATGCATCATAATCAAGTATAAATGTTTTAACATCAGAAAATTCCAGATCGCTTGCGAGCAAGTGTCCTCAAATAATAAGTTTTCTCAGTGTGCCAGAGCGGGATGTTACACTTTTTGATATTTTCTAAAATCTTTTAATACACTAGTTATATTGTTAAAGACGTTTTGTGTCACCTTTGTATCCTTTGTCGACTTTTGAATACCCACTAATGATGTAGCTTTTTTTAACTTTCTTGACTTCATTAGACAAAGTAAAAGTTGAGCTTGTACTATTACTGATTCATATTTGAAAAAATTGTTATACATATTCTTAGTTCGATATCTTATATAATGCTTAGCTCTTTTCTTCCCAAATTTATCAGTATCAACATTTTCTAATATTTCATCATCAATATTGATAGATTCTCCTACATATTTCAATTTAAAGTTTATATTAAAAAACATAACCCGAACATAAATTCACTAAATTATATATACTTGAGTGTTCATCTTGGATTATCTAAATTTATGTTCATACCTATAGGTGATTCATCTTTTTCTTCAATTTTGGTTTCAACGTCTTCTGCTTCAATTTTGGTTTCAACGTATTCTTCGACATTATGAGACAAATCTATTTATGTTTTTTGAAAAACATCAAATTGTAATTACAATCAATTATATTAAATTTACAATATTTTAAATTTGAATTCTATACTTTGAATTCTGTACTTTCTGAATACAGTACCAATGTGTGTTTTGTGCTCGATCAAAATATGTGCATTCATATCTGGTTGAACTTCTTCTTGTCGAAAATATCTATTGACATTATCATCATTTCTTTCTTCAATATTTGTACGTTCTTGTTTCTTTCTCCGATAAAGATCTTTCCTTTATTCGATTTGGTGAGTATCATCTCAAGTGCGATCATATTTTCTCTTGGGCAAACTTTTGTGTCCCTTGACTTTTATAGTTATCTATAAAAGATATGTTCAATAAAGACTTCACCTTGAAAAAATGATCAACATTTATTGTTCAACATATAAATTGTTATTTCAATAAAAACTTGAACAAACATTAATTACCTTATTCAACAAAAACCAAAAAGATGATTTGAAACATTGCTTAAGTGCTCTAGAAAACCACTATGTATTGATATCAATCCTCCGATTAAGCCTATGGAACAGAGGGAAGAAATAAAGAAAGAAAATAATACAACATAAATCAGTAATAGAAATTCTTTGAAATCCTTATCCTCGATCTTATTTATGTTTGTCCATCCGATGAATTGTGTTAAATGTGTTCAGTAGAAAGCCTATTTATACAATTTGATGCAAAATGAAACGATACGACATGTCTTTTCATTTTTTCCGACTGACGGAATTCGCTCAACAGCCTTTAGACCGAAAGAAGGGTTTTTTGGCCGAAACCTTGGAAGCCATTCAGTTTTGATGGTTTCCGTTATATTTTAGTCTTTCTTCCAAACGTTTATTTCAGCCAAAAACATGAAACTTGGACTAAAAACAAAAACCAAAGAATTTCTGCAAGCTTAACTGAACTTTGGAGGTTGTAGACTCTTTCAAATACTGAGAATTTGGTTTCGAAAATGACACTAGCATTTCCAAAATTGAATTTACTTTCAATTCCTATAATTTGTTTTCATTTTCTTTATTTTTATCTAATTTTATTTAATTTTTTAAAAAAATCACTACATAATATTTTTAGCAGAAATTATGATTCGGTGAAATGAAATATCAGTATCTCTAAAACTATAGAGTGAAAAATTTGGAAAAAAATATATTCATAATCCTTAAACTGTTCTTTTTAAAAGGGTATATTTATATTTTAGTTTTAAGTAAAAATTAAGATAGATACAAGGTGTAGAAAAACATTTGTTTAAAATCTTCAACGTTTTCAGCTTGGTCAACTTAAAAAAATTCTAGAAATTATAATATTCATCTGTTAGATTCAAAATTATAGTCATAATAAAATAGAATCTTTGTAGATAGTTGTAGTATATTTTGTTTATGAAAAACATAAGTTTAATAATATATACATTGTTGTAGAAAAAAGTAACTCGTTATCATTCCTTTCATTTTTCAGGAACATACTGTTAAACAATTGTCAAATTGACATATCAAATTGTGATAAAAAAAAATTGAAAAATAGTCATTGGAAAGCTAACAAAATTCTTCACAATTTTTGTTTTTACTGTAAAGTGAAATTCTAAATAAAAAAATACTTTTTTATGTCGGAAGTTGAAGAACTTGTGAAAATACAATTTGTTTTCTCATAAAAAAAGAAAAAGTGTAACCCATCTTCATGATTTCACCCTGCGGTCCTCGTTCTTTCGGAGATTGATTTAAAGGCTCAAATCTATTCCCATGACTGATATTACAACTTATATAACTTCCCCTTTATTGTCTCTTGCAACTTCCTCTTGAAGAAGGGATTCTACGAATATTTAAATGCTTCGTCCTTCAACAGCTTTTCTTCCTCGTGCTTTGTTGTCTCCAAGAATATTTTTAGCGTATTGTTGTTTCCAGTGCTCATTTACCGTATTGTAGACAGCTCTCCAGGATTCTAGGAAGAGTCTTACCTCTCGCATTCTTGTGTGCGAGACAACGTAGACTCTGCATTGTTAGTCCTAGGAAAAGGATGATCTCTAGGATTTGTGAAGAGGCTTACATCCTAAGCTCTAATACCATGAAAAAATAAGAAACAGAGAAGACAAAAATTGGGAACAAGAAAATGTAGAGCGCAATACATTAAGGGAAAAGAGCTAAGCTAAATAAGATTGAGAAAATCAATAAGATCAAGAAACAAAACACAAAATCCTAATGGACAGGTACAGCTGGCCAGAACAACTGGGAGTGTACAGTCACATATTGTTGAGGTTACAGTTATAACTAACATTAGAGATTGACAATTAAGTGGCATCAAGGAAACAATAGATATAATGGAGCACTAGAAATGAGAACATCGATGTCCCATCCCACTGAATTTCCAACAGAATGATATATGGAATCAAATCCATTCACGAAGGGTTTACAACAGAGAATAATGGGGCAACGACTTGAACTCTGATGTGGATAGCATTATGAACAACAGTCTATGGTACGAAGCTCCAGGAAAGGTTGTAGAACTGATATTATATATCCAGTTTGTAAATTCATGGTAGTATATTGTATGTAATATTTGATATTACAATGAAATTCCACAAGTATATTATTATATATGGACAACAATGAATTTTTTTATGAATTCTTCTAATTGAAACTGAATCAAATACTTTGAATTCGAAAGAGATTTTTTTTTATAGGCTTTGAAATTCATAACCAGTCGTGATTTCCATAAGTTTTGGTATTAGAGCTAAGAACCAAGAAAGAATGCGGAAAGTTATAATTTCATTCCAAATGCAAGGAGGAAGAGTCCGAGGTTGAGGTCAAAGAGGACAACTTGTTGTAAATCTTGAATTCATTGAAGAAATAAGAACTCTTCAAGCATGGTTGGAAGCAATAGAAGTTTCCCAATGAAGAGGCATTGGCACACAAGATGTCAATGCAAGAGAAGAATAATATATGGGAATAGAAGTAGAACTTGAATAAGAATGCGTTTAGGAAAGGTTGGTTCAAGCCATCATGAGATTCATCTCTAGGATAAGAATGAAAGTGACAATGTATGAAGGAAACTTGAATGTGGATGAACTGATGGATTGAGTCAACACTATGGATAGGTATTTTGAATGTGAAAATGTTGCAAATGAGAAAAAGGTAAATTTTGTTGTGACAAGACTGAAATGACATGCATTTCTATGGTGGGATGGAGTACAATTTGAGAAGAAAAAAATTTGACGTTTGTGGTAGAATCAGAGAGGTACTTCCACATTGACATGTGTGTTGCATGTGGGAGTTGTCGAAAATATTCTAGTCTTGACTTTACTTTAGTCAAAACAAATTAATTAAAGAAAAATTGTATTTATTAGTGAATCGAGTTATTTACGTAACATGCATAACATGCATAGTGTAATATAAATATTAAGTGAGTGCGAGAAGTAATCTCAACCATAGAACACTTCGGATATTAAAAATAGATTGTAACTCATGATTATAAAATTAAGGATAGGGTGAAGGAAGAAGACACTCGAAGACACTCATATGGGATACACTTGTGAGAGGCATGTGTTGAGGGAGTTGACATAGTTGGGACATTGAGAGGAGGTCACTTTGGTGAGAAACCAAGGTTGAGGATAGAAAAGAAGGATGTTTTCTAGTTTGAGGAGTATACAATCAACGAAGACATTTTTCTTACACTAGAGTGAGGAGATATCATTAGTTGGGTAAAGAGAGTTTATCCATGTATTGATAAGAGGGTTGTATCACAAAGGATTTTGATTCAAGATCTTGGATAGGTGGAAAAGGACTTCCATATAGAGGTCATGGAGCTCAAGGAGGAGAGAGAGAATAAGAAATGGTAGGTTGGTTTCAAAGGACATAGACTAGAGGAAAGAACAGTGTCTTACAGAAGTGGTCGTATGAGATTTCCATACATATCCATAGGTCATAGTTTATATAGTCACGGATATCTATGGGTCACATAAGGGAAATTTATGGATTTCCATGGGTCATAGAAGGGCAAGCCACATATATCTGGAAAAACATACCTTAATAGGTTGTACAACAACACAAGTGTTTCCACATTTTTCTACAGTGTATAAATCTCTGAATGGGCCATTTTCTCTATTATGGGAGCTCGAATTGACCTTAATAAAATAATATTGGACCTAGCTTTTGCTCCAGGTTTTTTCCATGGGTTTACCGAAAAATATTGGTGTTCTTATCTTCTTAATTTGGTTTCCTTGTTTATTCTTCCATTACATGTTTAGTTGATTACTCAATTGTGCTTCTAGTAGATAAAGTGATTTTATTTTGAGATAATTGCTAGATGTTGAGTACAGTGGTAAAATATCAACACTTTAATAGTGTAAACGACAGGTAAAGGATCAACATAGTATTGCATGTTGAGTGAATTATGTTTTCAACAAGAACAAAGACAAGACAAGAATTGAGAGGTGGGAAAGAATGGTAGCAAAATTGAAAGGTAAATTCATTCCTCGGGATTATCAACTTAATATTTTTAGACAACTGAAAATTTTGAATCAAACATGTATGTAAGTAAGGGAATACACCAAATGATTTTATAAATTCAATATAAGATTTGGTCACATAGAAGAAAATATAACATACCGCTCTTGCACGCACATGATTTGACTTTTTCTTTGAGGACTCTTGTGTGCAAGTGATATGGTTCATTATATGATTGTTTGTTTCTCTTATGTATTTCAATGATGATGGTTATGGATTATGATGTTATGTTATTTGATTGTCTATGTATAGATAGGTGCTATGGATGGGTACTCCTGAGTGTGCAGGACATTGACCGATTGGGGATGTTGATGGAATCAGTGGACCTCCTTGCACTCTGAATCGAGTCAAGGTGTGGGTTGTATATGGTTTGAGTATTTATGTTTTTTCATATGTGACATATGAGAAGGTATATTATGATGTTTTTATGGATCATTGACGTGTTTCATTCATGGATGCATTCTGGTGATTGCTTGTTAATCAGACTCACATTAGGAGTAAAGAGGCCATGCACAACAACTAGATATAGTGAGTGAGAGGTGTGGAAACAACCCTGCCATAACCTACTAGCACTCTTGTTGTGGCTCCAATTGTAGGTTAATGATTACTTAGTTCGAGACATCAACGATGTCGTGAGGACAGACTGAGACAGTCTCTCATGAAGATTATAAGGGGTGTGCAATAAGGCGGGGTGCTTATTCCTTAGAGGCCCTTAGTCTCCCACAAGGTCGCTTGATAGAGTATTGACTCCAAGGGTTGGAAAACTACCAAAATCATTCAAAGGCGAGTGGAACCCTTGGAGTACATAGTGAGTCTTGAAGGGAACTTCACATAAACTAAAACATGAATAAAAGTGAGTGACACCCTTGGAGCGCGTAGTGCTTTAAGGGAACACCACGATTTTAAATAAAGGTGAGTCAATGAACCTAGTTTCCCAAAAACAAATTTTTTTGGACGTAGTCGGCCTTAAAACAATTATTAAATGATATTTTTTATAACTGTAAAATCCCCTTAAGAATTCTAAGACCAGTTAAAAATTAATCCTGAGTCTAAATAAAATGATAAGACTAAAACTAAATAATAAATTAATAAAACGAGGGATGAGGAAAAATCAAGTTAAGAATTTAAAGGAGAAATAAATTATCTACGAATTAATTATTGTTGATGTGCAATAAATGTTAATTTGGAACTTAGACAAAAAGGGGAATTGAATGCAAAAGGGAATGTGGAAACATAGAAATGAATCTAGTCTAGTCTAACTAAAGAAATTTCCTAAATTAAACACAACTAAGTTTTAGAAAGGTGTAAGTCATTAAAAAGAAATAGAGGGAATAAAGGGACAATAGGGAGCATTTTTAGGAGCGCTTTTAGAGTGGGTGAGGGAATTTTCATTTAATTTAATTAAATAAATGAATTTCTTGTGCAACTAAGGGATTGGGTGACAAGTGTACGAGGGAGAGTATTCCCTAATTAATTTTTAATAAAAACAATTTAACGTGCAATTGAAAAGGGTCACTAAGAAGAAATCTATAAAAGTAATGGCAGGGAAGACGAATGGATCGCGACTCGTTATGCTGTCAAAATTTATTTGAGAGATTTTCCTTGTGGGAGTTGGGATGCCCAACTCGAATAGAGACTGGTAGCTCGACCTTGCGAGGCAAGCTGGGAGCTAGATTTTTCTTTGGTGTTTTGTGCGTGGCTCCTTTGTGGCTCAGGGGGAAGAAGAGTACCCCTAGTGTTGGATGGGAGGTACCGATGAGGTCTCAATGATTATCATGTAGGATAAATTAGGATCGTCAATAGCCAAAGATCATCAACAAGTCCATCTATCGGTTAGGGTACACAAGTTCAAAATTTTTCATTTATAAAGTAGTTAAAATTTTTGTATTTGGATTTATACGTTCATGGAATTTGTAATGATTTCCTAGATCTGGATGTGTGTGAATTTATGTTTCCCATTGATCTGGTAATGAAGAGGCCCATGTTTATAATTTAAAACCTGCAAAAATTTTTTTCCCTTCAAGTTCACTGCGATCGTCTTTTACACTCAACTTTTGTAATGGGTTTCCTCAGAAGTTGTCTAACTTCTGCGTTCATGATAGGATTAAAATTCCCACAAGTTTTTCTCATCCACCAGTGTGGCTGGACGAAAATTTAAGGTTTCTTGCTTTTATTTTTGTTGCCTGTACGTTTTTGCCCAGCTACATATTTGTGTTCACATCGTAAACTCTGCATTTTTTTCGTTTTCAAATCTCTGATATTGTTTGCATTTCTTTCACCGCATTCATTCCTTAATCTCACCAAGTGGTTACCTCAGTTCTCGTCTTGGGATCAACATTTTTCCTCTGCATTTTCATTCTTGAATGATTGTTACGCCCAGCATGGGAGCTCCAGATGAATTGTCTTGAACCTATGTCCCTTCTCCCCTTCCTAGAATTTTCCTTGTGTTTTCCATGCATTTTGGATTGAGGAGAATCCCATCAAAGTTTAATTAGTTCTTGTTAAATATATTATACCCTCAACAGTATCACCATACACTGCCAACTGTACTGGACAGTTGTACTTTCTATTTTTGTCTTGCTTGAGCATATATAGCTCAACCATCTTACATTGTAACAAGCCTTCAGTTTTGTTTTGTACTTCTTCATACATTTGAATATACTATTCTTTTCTCTCTGCATTTCTCTGTCCTTCACAATTTATCTTGGTATCAGAGCTACAGCAGTAAGCCTCTTCACACAGTCGGGAGAGAAACTCGATCCTCTCAGCATAGAGCCTCACAGATCTTGAGAGCACGCGTCACAGACTTTTCACAAGGTTTGGAAAGCTGTTTGCAATACTCTTTAAAGATCGCCGTGAGAAGCTAGCGGAGGAAGCAGAGATCACAGAAGAAGAAACCTGCACAACTTTCTCAAAGAACCGTCAAATATTGACGTAGAACAACTGCAGAACGAAAGAAGTTTAAAGAACTTGAAGATTTCGCTTCAATTCATTAAAGATTCAAGCAGAAGGCTGAATCATTTAAAAATTTTTGAAAATAACTCAAATCTGTCAAAGACTGTAGCAGATCATGAAGAAACCGTGAAACTCTTTCAAATCTTTGAAAGATTCACAAATCTTTTCTTCCGTAGGAGAAAATTCTGTTAAATTCGGGAAAGATCGCGTCAAACACGCAAAGAACAACCATTAAGACTGCCAGAGTCATCTTGCGATCATATCTGAGGCGGGAAACCGGTCCAGAAGGGACGAGGAGAGCGCGGAAAAGGAGAAAGCATTTCAGCTGTCAGATCTTGCGCAAAGGACCGACAACCGTTGGATCAGAAAGAAGGTGCACGACGGTTAGTCGTTCGGAGTGCACAGAAGAATTTTTCACTTGAGAAATTTCGACGTCATCTTGACCGTCCGTCAAGAGATACGTGCCAATATCCTATCCCATCGCATAATCGGGAATCAGGAGTTGGAGGAACGAAAGAATCCTCTCTCCAAAAACTCTGATACGCGAAATCGTGAAATCCCGAAATGATCACAGCCGTCCATTTCAGAGGACAGGTGGCAGCAGATCAACACATCGTCATATCGACATTTCAGAGTTCGGGGTTTCAAGCTGTCAAAGAAATTTGACATCGCAACTCGCGAAATCCCGATACGCGATATAGAGATACGATCTCAGCCGTCCGTTTGTCAGGACATGTGGCGAACATCGTAGCGCCCGTCGGCAAATCGGCATTCGGGGTTTCAAGCTGTCAAAGAAATTTGACATCGCAACTCGCGAAATCGCGATACGCGATATCCCGATCAGATCTCAGCCATTCATCTCCCCTGGACACGTGGTGCACATCGTAGCACCTGTCGGAATTTCGGCATTCGGGGTTTCAAGTTGTCAAAGAAATTTGACATCGCAACTCGCGAAATTGCGATACGTGAAATCTCGATAAGATCTCAGCCGTCCATTTTGGCCGGACACGTGGCGGACATCGAGGCCACTATCGGTATTTGGTGTTTCCACTTGACAGACACATTGTGTCAATGGAGCATCGCAAGTCGCGATATCCCGAGGAGGCATCAGGACTGTCCATCTCTCTCGGACGTGTGGCGCAAATCCGACGACTCGGAAAAAGTCCCGAAGAGGAAAGCGCCATCGACAAATCGGGATTCGGGAAATCGCGATCCTTGAGAACAAGAGATCGGGTTTCTTTCCAGTGAAATCCCCGACGCAAATCTAGCCGTCCATCTGTTAGGACACGTGTAGGCGATCAAAGCGATTCGGAAAAAATCCCAACCGGAGGAACCCTCCATTTGCGGGACCCAACTGACGTCATCCAGTCAAACGAGTCAATCGGCGCATCGGCGATTCGCGAATCCTGGAGTCAAGAGGTCTGAAACATAACCTATCGTGAAATCGCAAGGAGTGATCACGACCATCCATCTGTTGAGGATGCGTGTCGCAGATCGGAGCCATCAGGAAAAGTCCTGATAGGACAGCGCCATCGGTAAATCGGAGTTCGGGAAATCAAAGGGACAAAAGAACTTGACATCAGAAATCGCGAAATCCCGATTCGCAAAATCCCAATAAGATCAGGACCGTCCGATCCTCAACAAATCTGGACCGTTGAAAAGTTGAAAGGCTATTTTTTGCATTTCGGCGATTTGTAAGCCAAAGAAACGGCAAAATTCCGTAGCACCGTAACATTAAAGCGCGTGGTCACATTGCAAGGAGACCAAGGGCCATCTAAAGCCCGATAAGCTCCCATCGGTGAATCGGCGATCTCTGATATTGGAGGTAAATACAAATTTTTCCCTCTATTTTTTTCAGCATTTTTTTTAAATGGCGTCGACCAGCAATCTCGGCCCGACTCAGGGTCCGATTCTTCTTGGTAAGAATTACAAATTCTGGTCTCTTCGAATGAGGTCATTCCTGCAAGCACAAGAGTGATGGGAACCAATGGATCTTGGCTATGTCGAACCAGATCCAGTCGCCCTCACTGCCATGACAAATGCGCAGAGAATTGCTCAGAAAACTCTGAGGACCAAAGAAAACAAAGCGAAATTCTGGATTCAGAATTCTGTGGATGATTCGATATTCTCGAAAATCACAGGCGCTGGTACTTCCAAACAGGCCTGGGACATCCTCAAAATTTCCTATCAAGGAAATGACAGGG
>ML786183.1:281847-406921 GCA_009831015.1 Picea engelmannii | reverse complement strand
AGGCAGAGTATGTAGCTGCTACCTCAGCTTCTTGTCAAGCAGTATGGCTGAGAAGATTATTGAAAGACATGTCACAAACAGAGAAGGATCCAACTCCTATCTTCTGTGACAACACATCAACAATTGCATTATCCAAGAACCATCTGTTCCACAAGAAAAGTAAACACATTGACACTCGGTTTCATTTCATACACGAGTTAGTCAATAATGGTGACATTGCACTTCAATTTTGTGGTTCTAGAGATCAGCTTGCTGATATTTTCACCAAGCCACTAGGAAAGTCCGTTTTTGACTTCCAGAGACAGCACTTAGGCATAGTCAGTGCTGCTGATTGTAACTGTTGAGTCTAAGAGGGAGTGTTAAATATATTGTACCCTCAACAGTATGACTGTACACTGCCAGTTGTACTGGACAGTTGTACTTTCTATTTTTGTCTTGCTTGAGCATATATAGCTCAACCATCTTACATTGTAACAAGCCTTCAGTTCTATTCTGTACTTCTTCATACATTTGAATATACTATTCTTTTCTCTCTGCATTTCTCTGTCCTTCACAATTTATCTGTTCCCCGCGGGTATTCCTTCTTTTCTCCACGTTTTTGTTCTTCTTCAACTCAGGAAATCCATTTTTTTTTCCTTGCGTTTTCCTGACTCTGCACAGAGAATTCTCCCTTGATACCTTTGTGTTTGGGAGGCATGCGCCCAAACCCGTGCTCACTTAGTGCCTGGTGAATTCGTGTTCTTACTCTCTATGTTTTGACTGTGCTTCCATTTCTTTTCGTGGGGAGGAAACCCACCATATTTGGGGACACCCTCTCTCTCTGCATTTGACTGTGTTTTCGTTTCATTCCATGGGGATGAAACCCACAAGATTTGGGGACTCCATATCTCTCTGCATTTGACTGTGTTTCCATTTCATTTCGTGGGGAAAAACCCACCAGATTTGGACTCCATCTCTCTTTGCATTGATTTTGTTTCCATTGCATTTCATGGGGAGGAACCCACTAGATTTGAATTCCATTTCTCTCTGCATTTTGATTGTGCTTCCATTGCATTTCCTTGGGAGGAAACCGACCAGATTTGGACTCCATCTCTCTATGCATTGACTCTGCTTACATTGCATTTCATGGGGAGGAAACCCACCAGATTTCGACTCCATATCTCTCTACATTTTGACTTTTCTCCATTGCATTTCGTGGGGACGAAACCCACCATAATCGGACTCCATCTCTCTCTCTGCGTTTGACTGTGCTTCCATTGCATTTCGTGTGGAGGAAACCCACCATATTTGACTCCATCTTTCTAGATTTCCTGTGTGTTTTTGGCAGAGAGACTCCATGCATTCATCCTTTCTGTATCCCCTGCGATTTAGGGGCTTTACCTGTGCGTTTCTGGCTGAGAGTCTCCACGCATTCATTGCCACTATCCTCTACATTTTCCTTGGAGACAATGAGCGAGGGTTTACTCAGGGTTTACTCATATTAAATTCTTATTATTCAAGTACTGTAATTATTTCGCAAATGGTAAATCTGTATTCCATGTAATTATAGTAACAATGGTGTGACCTTAGTAATAATTATGGTTCAATAGATTATAATGATAATGACCGACATGTTTATTTTATGGGATAGTATGGTTCAATAGATTATAATGATAATGACCGACATGTTTATTTTATGGGATAGTATTGTTAGGATGATAAGTGTTGGATATGATCATTAATCAATGCATTATTTTTATTTTTGGATTTGGCATAATTATAACAATGATTGAAGGCCTCGAGTGATCATGGCTTAACCTTGGATTGTTAGAATGTGCCATAACAAGTTACATTGTTGGATAGGGTTATAATTTATGCAATTTATTGACGTTGAATTTCGATCGCATTATTTCTAATTCATGGATGTTGAATTATAAACTAATTGGACTCTTCTGCCCTTTAAATATTAGTGGCGTATAATTTCTTTAGTAACTAGAATTCCTTACGCCACGACTATTTATGATTGTTGTGTGATTAGTTATGCGATTAGTTTTATTGCGCCTTGATTTAATGTGATTATATTTTGGGCATGAAATGAATTGGATGAATAAATAGATTCTCTTGTGCCTTTGAATTAATGTTGAGTGTGATTAATTAAGTACTTAGATTTTTTGCACACCATTTAATAATGTTAATTAGGTGATAGTATCATTGGTTTTATGGAATAAGGATGCGCACTGATCTTGCACCATTAGTAGGTTGACGTATGACTATGATAAGGTTGTTTTCTCTTGCATCATTTATTTTTTGATACGTGCATGATTAATTAATTGGATTATTGTGCCACGTAAGAATGTTGATACTTGTTGAATAAGTAACTAGCTGACTCTTGCACTAGTGAAAATATATTGAGTTGCGATTGATGGTATGGTATAGAGATATAAGATTTGATTGATTAGTGGGATGTAGACACCTCTTTGTTCCTTAAAATAGTCGCCATCCTTAAGACCTTAAATGGTTAGAATCAATTGGAACCTAGGCTTGAGTGTTACTTATGTGTCTTGGAGGTCCTAGCCTTATACGGTAGGTTGCAAGGGTAGTATATTATGTGATTCTTATGATTATCTTTATGATCGTTATGGTTCGTTATGTTATCTCATGTTACCTGGTGTTATCTGATGATTGTCCTTATCAGATGCCTTGAGTGTTTATGATTTGTATCTTTTATGTGTCGTTATTAATGGTAGAATGAAATGATGTTGGGATGTTGTTAACTAATGTGTTAATATGTTGATATGTGTGTCGTGGTTAATGATGATGATCTGTCATCATTGTGTCGTAATTGATTGTTAACACATTAATATTATTTCGTTAATATATTTGAATGATCGGTCGATGATGTTGCTATTAATTGTGATGTTTTATATTCCTAACGCAAACAAAAAAATTTAATTGTTGTATGTCACTTTTGTTTTCGTAACGGCAGGGTCGTTACAAAAAACCCACAGAAATTTACTAGATACCTTAATGGATTAATATATGAAATTCAAGGTGAAATTGGTATTTTATCTCCTAATACTATTGATGAAGCATATATGTTTTCTCTTAAGAAAAAATAAAAGTTAACAAGGAAGAAAAATCAAAGAGGGAGAGGTCATAGTTCAACAAGAGGAAAAGGAAAACAAGGTGGTTGAGGGAGATCTATAGCTCAAAATGAAAAAACCAGTAGCTCACATCAACAAGAATAGTCACCAAGAGGTGGTGATTTCAGAGGAAGAAGACCTTATCAAAATGCTAGGGCTTTCTCTATTAGATGTTTTATATCTAATAATTTTGGGCATAGATTATATGATTATCTAGAAAATGCTTCCACAAGTAAAGAGACTGTAAATGTTGTTCAGGAAGAGGAAGAACATGTGGATTCGCCTATGCACGAGAATGCACTTGAATTTGGAGAGTCTTTTTCGTTGAAAACAATATTGTTGAAATATCACAAAGAAATTAAATAACCTACACAAAGGAGGAAAATTTTCATAAATATTCATAAGAGCAAAGCCAAATGTTGTAAACTCATTATTGATAGTGGAAGTATTGATAATTTGGTGTCTAGAGAGATGGTTGAAAAGTTGTTTTTGAAGAATACAACACACCTTGTTCCATGTAAGGTTTTATTGCTACAAAAGGGACATCAACTATTGGTGAATGACGAGTGTGAAGTGGAATTTCATATTGGAATGTAGAAGAACAAGGTACTTTGTGATATTATTCCTATGGATGCATGTGATATTTTGTTAGATAGACCGTGGAATTTTGACAGGAGGGCCATACATGATGGAAAGAACAACACCTATACTTTTCAAAAGGATAGGGAGAAGCAGACTATTTTTCCATTAAAAGATAAAGAAATAACTAAAGAAGTCATATGTAAAGTGTTATTGGTTAGTGGAAAGGAATTATTGCAAGAAACAAAAGAGGAGGAGATACACATTGTCTTAATTGGAAAGTTGAAGACAATTCTCACTAGCACCAATTTAGATGATTAACCTTAACAAGTTCAAAATTTGTTGAATGAATTTGATGACATTGTGGTTGACGATTTTCCAAGTGATTTAACTCCGTTAAGAAGCATTAGTCATCACCTAGATTCAATACCAAAGGCCAATCTTCCTAATAAGCAAACATATTGTATGATCCCACAGAAGAATGATGAATTTTACAACCAAGTACAAGAATTGTTGGAGAAAGGTATGATCAAAGAAAGTTTTAACCCATGCATTGTTCCTAGGGTTTTAAGTCCATATAAGGATGGAGAATGGAGGATGTGCACAAAATCTAGAGCAATAAACAAAATTACAATTAGGTACAGATCTCCATTACCTCGAATTTATGATTGATGGATTTTTTCAGTGGTGCTAAGTATTTTTCAAAATCAGATTTGAAACGTGGGTACCATCATATGAGAATTAGGGAAGGGGATGAACGGAAAACGACCTTTAAAACAAATAATGGATTGTATGAATAGTTGGTAATGCCTTTTGGACTTACCAATGCCCCTAACACTTTTATGTGGTTGATGAATCAAGTACTCAAAGAATTCATTGGTAATTCCATCATAGTTTATGTGGACAATATTTGAGTCTACAGTTAGTCTAGAGAAGAACATTTGAAGCACCTCATATTGGATTTAGATAAATTGAACTAGGAAAAACTTCTAATCAATTTGAAAAAGTGTAGTTTTGTTAAAATAGAGTTGGTATATTTCAGTTTTATGATATCAAGAGATGGTTTCCAAATGGATCAAGAGAAGGTGAAGGATACCATGCACTCTCCTACTCCAAGGAGTGTTTTTGAGGTAACGAGTTTCCATGGATTGGAAAGTTTTTATAGAAAATTCATTAGAAATTTTAGTGGGATATGTGCTCCAATAAGAGAAGCAATTAAAGGAAACAAAAATCCATTTAAATGGATAGATAAAGATGATACAAGTTTTAAATTTTTAAGAAAGAAGATAACAAAACAACCCATTTTAGCTTTTCCATAATTTAGTAAACTCTTTCAAGTTGAATGTGATGCAAGTGGGACTATAATAGGAGTTTTTCCAAGTTAAGAAAAGAAACCAATTGTTTATTTTAGTGAAAAGTTAAATGAATCCAAATAAAAATGTTCCTCTTATGTTAAGAAATTTATGCCATCATACAAGCATTGAAGTACATGTTTTGGGGTTTGATGAATTGAAAGAAATGTATAAATATGATGTAGATTTTAAAGATCCATAAGCATCGTGTGAAAATCCAGTAAGAAAAGACATGATTCCATGCTTGTATTACCTAATACAAGCTGACTTATTATTCAAAGGCAGTAACTTGTGTATTCCAAGGTGTTTAATGAGAGGATTTTTTTTGAAAGGAAAGCACAGTGGTGGATTAGAAGGACATTTTGGACAAGACAAGACATTTTCTCATCTAATTTTATTTTATTTCTAGCCTAGTGTTCAAACTAATGTTAACAAAGTTGTTGAAAGATGCAAGGTTTGTCAACATGGAGAAGGAAGGAGGTAGAACAATGGATTGCATCATCCATTACCAATCCCAAATAGACCACGTGATTATGTGAGTATGGACTTTGTGTTAGGTTTGCGAAGAACTAAACAAGGTAATGATTATATTTATGTGGATGTTGATAGATTCTCAAAATTGGCATGCTTTATAGCTTGTAAGAAAAAAATGATGCAACATATTTTTTATTTAAAGAAGTTGTCAGGTTTCATGGTTTGCCAAAAAGTATTGTTTTTGACAGAGACACCAAATTTGTAGGTCATTTTTGGAGAAATTTCTGGAAAAAGTTAGGAACTACTATCAACTTTAGTTCAGTATACCACCCACACACTGATGGGAAAACATAGGTGGTAAATAGGAGTTTGGGGAATATTCTAAGATATATGGTAGGTGAGCATTGCAATAAATGGAATTAGTTGCTTTCACAAGTTGAGTTTTCATATAATGATTCACCTAATAGGAGCATATATTTGAGTCTCTTTCAAATTTTATATGGAATGCATCCTAGAGGGATTTATGAGTTAAAAGATCTAAGAAAACAAGAAATGAGAAGTGTTGATGGTGAATATTTTGCAGTAGGTATGCAGGAAAGAGTTAAGATGCAACTACATGACAACATCATCAAGTACAAACATAGAGCAAACTTGAAATGAAGATAGATGGATTTTGAAGTTGGAGACTTCTTCATGGTGCACCTAAAAAAAAAAAGGTTTCCTATAGGGGAGTATAATAAATTAAAACTTTAAAATATTTCTCCATGTAAAGTGTTGAAGAATTTTTTCTCAAATGCTTATGAAATATAATTTCCAAGTAACACTAGAATTTCTCCAATTTTTAATGTATCATATTTCTACCCTTTCATGGAAGTAATAGACAATTTAAGAGATGCACTGAAAATGACACCATTTAGACTATTGAACGGCATAAACAACTACCTACATCTCAAGAAAAACAGATTGAATCTATATTGGATCAAAAGGTAGTAAAGAAGACAAGGGGTAAAGAGTATTTTGAGTACTTGATCAAGTGGAAGGAACAACCACTTGAAGATGCCATATGGATGGCAACACTGGAAATTTATAAATATGTTACAAGTGTTGAAAAAATATTGCAACAATCCCTTGAACAAGTATTTTCTTCCCTGAGAGTATGATGGGGAGCATCTTTCAAAGTGAGTTTAATATTTGGTTTTTAGAGAAATTTTGTTTCCTCATTGTATAGAGGGTTGAATAGACCTAAACAAGAAGTCCATTTTTTATTACTATATGTTTATTTCTTTGAACCAATTAAAATTCTAGAATGGTGTGAGTTTCTTGTTTGTATTGAATGTTTGTAGAAATTCCCTGTGTGTATTGGGCGCTTATGGAAATTGTTGTGAAATCAAAGAATTCCAAAGTACATAATTATGCAGGGTAAATAGTGTTGATTGTGTTGACGTGTGCCGGATTAGTCGACCTGTCATATTCAGAGCTCGGAGCCCATATAATTGAAGTGCTTTTTGTCCTTTTGTATTTTGCAAGGGATGCTTTATATTTGATCTTGTGGAGAGCTAATCGATTATTTGGAACATGGAAAGGGTTGAGCCTTTGAACTCCGTTAGATAGCGTCTCTTGAACAGTCTTGGCGATTGACGAATAAGTGGCATCAAAGAAACAATATATATAATGGAGCGATGGATACGAGAACGTTGACGTCCCATCCCAATGGAGTTCCAATAGAACGATCTATGAAACCAGATCCATTCATGAAGTGTTTGTAACATAGGATAATGGGGAAGCGACTTGAACTCTGATGTGGATAGCATTATGTAAACACTTTACGATATGAATCTCTAGGAAAGGTCGTAAATTCATTATATACTTGGTTTGTAAATTCATGGTAGTATATTGTATGTAATATTTGATGTTACAATGAAATGAAGTGGGTCTACTACTATATATGAAAAACAATGAATTTTGTTATGAATTCCGCTAATTGAAATTGAATGGAATACTTTTTATTCAAAAGAGAATTTATTTACAAGTTTTGAACTTTATAATTTCGATTGACATAATTCACTTTCTGAACAAATACCTTATCATGTTCATTCATAAATGGGGCTTTAAAATTCTTAAAAATAAAGTCAATATATTGTAGGTATTGGGGATGGATGTAGGCTATCAAGACATGATCACGATTAAATCATCATACAATTTTCCATCTATATTTTTACTTTTTGGGTGGAAAAAATGGAAGAATTGGCTTGCAAGGTCATTTTAGTTGTAGGTACCTCTTTGGAAAATTAGGGACTAAAACCTTAGAGGGCAATTTTGAACCATTAAATGATATTTTTGGTGTTACAATTTTCATAGCTAATGCACACACCATCGACGTTGATCTACACATTGAAACCTTTACAATGATGCAAAAATTACATTAATCAAAGATTGTGTGAATGCTAATCCTCACGCAAGTTGTCATACATTGTTTACCACCATGGTTCCATCACTCACACATGTGGGGCTATATGCATGTGAAATTTCAAGAGGATTCTAGAAGGTCCAAACCTTATCGCTAATTGAAGGTTGAGGAAGTCAAAACCCTAAACCTAGATAACTATCGGGCTATGTTAAAGACGACTAAGAGGAGAAGGGGTTCCATTAGTTTATATTTTACTTGTTCCATAGTTGAGTAGAGCATCTACAGAGTGGTATTTGACAGCATAATAGATCAAAGAAGAAGAGTATGTATTATCCAATTATTCCATATCATAGGATGCCCCACAATGTAACCACCCCTTTCATCATACTTGCATTTCATTATTGAGGAAAAAAGAGGAGAGCATAAACCTTGTGTTTTAGTTAGTTTTTCTCCCATATTGTGTTACGAGGATACATATTGTGTTCATTTGTGTAGATGGTGTGTTTATTATTATTATTATTTTATTTTCAGATTTAATTTATTTGGTCAATTTAACAATTAAGTTGTTTATTATAAATCTAAGATTTAAGGAAAATAAATTGACATAATAAAATATTTAAGTATAATAAAAGATCTTTTGTGACTAGTTATTCCATTGAAATATACATGGTAGTTTCTATATCATATTGGTATCAAAGTAATCATAAAAATACATTAGTCTCTATTTTATGGCACACAACATTTATTGAGTTTAAAATAATACAATGCACTAATATGTATATATTTTAATTAATTGTTTTTTTTACAAATTTTCAATTAATCATCTCAAATCAATTTTTTTTTATAATAATATTGATTTTTATATTTTTCATTACTATGTTTTGATATAATGATTTCATTAATGCATTATCCAATGGATTGCAACTCTATTATTTGTAACAATGCAAATCATCCATATATTAATTAATTAGTAGCACAACATTTTACAACATAATAAAATAAGAAACATGTTTTATTATATATGAATAAGAGACCCATCATCATATAAAATGAGAAAATTTAAATGTCCACAATAATAAAAATGTAGCCAATATGTAATTGGTACACCTATTCATAACATATCAACATGCACTAGAAACAAGTGCAAGGGGAGGCTTTGGGCATATGATATTCTTCCAATAATCAAGTCGAGGCACTGCCAATTTATATGGGATTAAAAATGATATGGGAAGACCATAACAATTATATTGTTGTAGTAGGGGATTCAAAAATACTTATCAATGGCCCTCAAAACCCTCATAATTTCAAACACGTTAGTTTTTAAAGCAACTTCAAAAGAATTATACAAGCGAGGGAGAAATTTCAATCTATTGAATATGATCATATTCACCAACATCTAAACAACATGTATGATGCACTAGCTAAAGACGTTGCATCCCTAAAACAAGGGAAAATGTACATTTATTGATTTACATAATCATGTATATTCTACCATTATGATGCAATGAAATGTGTGGTACCATTGTGATGGATACCAAATTCCCTATATACAAATATAGAAACCCTATAAAAATCTAGTGCTTGAAAAAAATTATGCTTATGAAACATAGAGAGGGAAACCAAGAGAAACAACAAGAAAGCTAGGTCTTTCAATACCAAAGAAACTATGAAACCCTTTTATTTTTTTGAGAGTACATTGAAAAGTGTTGGAATAAAACAGGGGAATGATTGAGATTATCAATTGAATGAAATCAAATACATGAAATATCTCCTCTACAAATTTGTGTGTGACCTACAATGGTTCCTTACAAATTTGACTCTTCAAAAAAATATACCCACTCCAAAGTATTTGTTCATAAATCTCTCTTGAACAAATATCCCCTCTAAAATTTGGGAAAATAAAGAAATAATTATTAGGGTTTTCATTTATAAAAACAAAAATTTAGAAAAATAAAATTCCCACTCTTTTTTTCGTTCTATATATCGACACATTAATGATAAACGCACACACTATATTTTTTGTAACACATTTTTTTGGTGCATTGTACAGTTTAAATCACACCAGTATGTTTTTTATGTAAAATTTCACTAACAAACAATTTAACTGACAAATTAAAAATCCAAACCCCCACAATTAAAATTTTGTGGAGGTTTTTCTGTGTGAAGGAAAAAATAGGGATCACTCTTCAGTGCATATCATAATTTAGCGATACAATGAATTTTGTATATACAAATACAACAATGCATAAAAAATTAATTAAGTGCACCAATAAATTTTATAAGACATTCAAAATTATGTTTGAAGTGAGATTGTTCTATGCTTCCCAAACATTATTTTAAGAATTTATTCATGTATTGATGATGGTTTTGGCTCAACTACTGGGACAACTGTTATAGTATGAAATGGCCAATTCTTTAAATTCTAGCTCACTTCATATCATTGCAAGTTCTTCATGTTCTCCTCTGTTGTTTACAATACGTCTAGATTTTATTTACAATTCATTTATTTTATTGAATTTATGCTATGTATGCACATTCATTTGAATAAATCATCATTGGTTTTTGCAATATCATAATTTAGGATAAAGTTTGTATGCACAAGATATCTCGTTAGTCTAAAAATTCCACAATATCTTATTTGGAGAAAAATACCACGGGAATATTATGATGAAAATGCACAACTACTTTACCCTGCCAATTGTAACATCCCATCTTCGAGCAAGCATCTTGGGTAAATGGTCTTACACCATAAATTGGACCTCTTTTATGAGAATCTAGTGGTATATGTTTTTTAAAAATGTAAATGGTTGACGAAGAACCCTTGATATATAACATTGTCCCATTATATTAATGATCAACTACACAAATTTTATTGTCTACTACCTCCCTTCATGCTCAAGAATCCAATAGGTGATATAGAAAACACATGTAGGAACACTTCCATACTGTCATTTTTTTAAACTTTAGAAGATATATCAACTAATGTTGGTTCTAAATTGACCAACCCATCTCTTTCCATTGACTCAGTGGATATTTCTAGTGAGCCAAAGTATGATATCGATACTATAAAAAACATCTCTACTAGGAGATCCAAAATGTTTTATGAGCTTAGAGAAAAAATGTACAAGTACACACCAGATTGGATTCAATTTTTGGAAGGTAGCGATGAATTCCCTGTTGTTATCCATCTACAAAGTAAATACCAAACCTAGTAAAAATGATATTTGTATGGTTCTTATCCATCTTCCATGCGTGTGCCTAATGTTGGAACCAACTTCTATTTTTGTGGTAATAGATATATGATTGCCACGTCTAAAATAAATGTTCAAAATCATGGGATTTTTATGCTTTCACATGTATCCATTCCTCACAAACAACTAGTAACACTTATTCCATATTGTGGTTGTCTTTATAGCTGATTTGATTCTTTAAATATTTTTAAATACAAAGATAGAATTTCCATGTATAGTATGTTCATGAACGATTATGTTTTTTGAAACTTGAATAGGAAACACCTGTTATATATCGATGGTCTTCAACAAGCTCATGGGAACATTGTAGGGTTAATAAATATATGTAGGTACTCATTAGTCAGTGAAAATTGTTCCTTTGAGGAACACTCAATGAAAAATAATTATTTAGGAAAAGGAAGGCATCCATATTTCTTGTTGTGCATGTAATACATAGTTTATCCCCTGGTGACAAGTTGTTAGTAAACTATAACTTTCATAGACCATATGTTGGAACATAAAGCATTGATACTTCATCACCCATCTCCTCGGTTCAGTCGATCAAAAGGTTGACGTAAATATAGACATAGTCAATCGAGATATTGACCAAAAAACTACAGCAATCAATCGAGTAGTTGACATTCCTTTCGGTTAGACAATCAACCAACAATCGAAGATATTTAGGCGGTGGATCGACCAACTCAAAAATATACTATGAGTTGGAAGGATAATAGGTCAGGTTGAGTCTTTTTGAGCCTACATGACAAAGTGGATTTATCGGAGTCAAGTCTAACAAATGACGATTATATGTGGACAATAACTTCCAGAATCTATGGAAGTTGGTTAGATCTCGAGACTATAAAAGCATACCCCCTGGGTTTTTCTCAATCGTGGATATTTTGCAATAGATCACATGCATAAATATGTGCAACATGAACTATGATATTATTATCAAAGTGCGCTTTGATTACGTGTTGTGACGATCTCTTTAGACACAACCTTTTCTTCAAAAATATTTGTTCCTCTTCAATTAACTACAATACCGTGTTCTTTGTTTCATGTCATGTTCCACTATATTCCCCAACATGGTATCAAATTCGATGGTTTGAACCTAGACCTACTATCTACAAACCTTGTTGATTCATATATACATTGTGATTGACTCTGGGTTGTTGTTTGTTGATTAGAACTTACTGGAATAGACAAGTCTATATAGATATCGAAGATGGCTTCAAATATTGCTCATGTTGTTTTGAATGGATCAAATTATGCAGTATGGGAACCAGAAATGGAAACCCTACTAAAGAGAAAAGGACAGTGGTAGTATATGAAGGTTTCATTTCCAGATATAATATATGACCATCGAAAGTTCATTTTTGATGGAAAGAAGGATGAGGCTATATAGTGATCATTATTACCTACATCTCGTAGGAGATTCAATTTCACCTCCATGGAATCAACTACCCTCATCAATTCTAGAAGAATTTGAAGTGATTGTTTGATCGAGTTGATGAGAGAGATGTCATGGATTTGGATAAAGCATTGAACTCTCTCGAACCTCATTCCTTTGAGAGAATGGGGGAATATTTGGAATGTGTCAAGGAACTCTAGATGAAATTCTGATAATGTGGAAAGAAGTATTAGAAGAAGGGTAGATATATCATCGAGTTGGAAAGATTGTACATGTGGAGAAAACTTGTTATAAGAGGCGAGATGACTTAGAGGAGAATATTAAATGACTTGAAGGAGACGTTTCAACTATAAGTTAACCCACTGATAATTTCACTTTCCAAGTCAGAACTTCTTAGTAATGTTTGTATCATTATGCATAGAACGAATGAGTAGTCAACTTTAGGTGCACTCACCACATGGATAAGGATGCTTCTCTGATTATGAGACTGAATAAAGAAGAGGACAGTAAAATTTATGTTGCTGATGATTTTTATATGGATGTTGTTTGTCAAGGTAATTTTGGTTGTGGGCATGGGAAAATTGTCAACCCCTATCATGTGAAAAATATCAGTGACAATTTATTTTTTGTTTCTCAGTTAAAATAAACATGTTAGTTTTATGCTCATGATTTGAAGAATTTTTATTATATTAGTTTTATGCTCATGATTTGAAGAAACGTAATTCCATTTTCACTGGAGAGATTCTTGGCCTGATAGATAGTTTGTATAAGTTCCATGACTCGACTCAAATTGAACTTTAACCAATTACACTTGTTTCTCACACCAATGTGAGAAGTTGAATTTATCATGAGTGACTCGGGCATATCAATTTTTGAAGTCTGGAGGAACTAGAAACTCACAAAAAGATTGTTGGTCTACCAAATTTGTTTCCCCCTAAAGGAGTATGCAATGTTTTTGTACTTTATAAACATCATCAAGCACCATTTGAATCTGGCAAAGCATGGTGAGCACAAGACCTACTTGAATTAGTTCACAGTGATGTATGTTGCATCAATTTACCTTCACTGGTATGTGCAAGGTACATTTTGACTTTCATTGATGATTCCTCTCATCATACATTGGTTTACGTTTTGAAGAATAAGAACCTTGTCTTTGAGAATTTCAAGGAATTTTAGGCTTTTGCTGAGAAGCAATGAGGTTGAACCATCAAATTCTTGAGATTAGACAATGGTGTTGAGTATGTAAATCGACCTTTTGAAGAATACCTAATTTGATCAGATATTGACTTGCAGTGGTCGGTTCCTCACACTCCTCAATAAAATGGTGTTGCAGAATGCAAGAATCGGATGTTAGTCAAAATGGCTAGATGTATTTTGCAAGATAAATACCTACCTCATCACTTATGGTCTAAAGTGGTAGAGTTTTCAAATTATTTTCTCAATTGCATCTCAACTATAGTTGTTCTATCCATGACTCTAATTGAACAATGGAATGGGAAGAAGCCTTATGTTGGAAACCTCTCTGTTTTAGGATATATTTCCTAGGATCACATTCCTGATGATTGTAGAAATTAATTTGATGCAAAGAGACATGATTGCATCATGATGGGATATTTTGAAGAGTCTAAATCCTATTGACTAGTTGATCCTATCAAACGAAAAAATCATTAACATATGTAATGTTCAGTTTGATGAGAATCCTAAAGGAGTTAAGTTGTTGAATGACTCTTCTGGATTGTTGGAGGATGATCCCCTTGATGTTGTTTTTGACATTGGTGCTCATGTTCCATACTTTAGTCCTTCGACCAGACAGTTGAAAGTTCTCCATTTCCTTACTAGACTATTGACCTTCGAGTCGACTAGTCCATCGTCATGTGTTTCGATTGAACCACTAATTGAATACCATTCGACTTAAGACCGGCATGCTAATATGAATATAAGTTCACCAATTTCCTTTCTACCCACATGGTATGACAAGGAAATTAAATATCATCGAGATAATGTTGGATATCCCTCTTATGGACGACAAAATCGAAGTCAAAAAATACATTCCAACATTGTGTTTATGACTCATGTACTTGAAACTTATGACCCTATCACCTACTCAAATGTTGAAGGATGACCTAAATGGGATTATACCATGAAGATAAAAATTGATTCTTTTTCAAATAATCCAACTTGGGAATTTGTTAGGGTCCTAACCCACACATAGGTAGATCAATATATTCGGATGTAATAAAGGTCAATATTAATAAGGCCTTTTAATAAAATAGAATAAGGCGGATGTAATAAGACCTAATAGAAGCTTTCACTTCTAGAAGGATCTTCCTCTAGATGCTTCTCTTGATAGACATATTTAGTATAAATAAGGGTCGAGGGTATGAAAACCCTAGCTTGGAGATTATTGTAACAGAGTGTTGCTCGACTGGAGGTTGCCCCCTCGAAGAGGCCCATGAACATTGCTTCCTGAATCAAAGTGTTATTCATGTTTTTGTTATTATATCATTTCTATGTTACTGTGGAGATTATGTTGGTTATATTAATGTTATTTTGTCATTTCTAGCATTTTATTTATATTCTACATACTTTTTATATCTGGTATATTACAAGTGGTATCAGAGCACTTTCCTTGGAAGAAATTGTGGGAATTTTTTTTTTCAGGGTAGAAAACATATTCTGACGTCTTTAAGCCACAGAGATCTATCGTTACACGCATAAACCTGCGGTTGAGGGATTCATACACACAGTAAATACAAGTGGTTCTTAAGCACACATTTATTGGCTACCCTTGTAACCCCTGTTCGTACCCCTTTGAGTGGTAGCGCATCAAACAACACCTGTGTATGAATTGGCCTAGATTTCTTGAAGCCCTCTTTAGATAAACCGATCGGCTTCTTGACTGCTATAGTGCCACCGAGAACAACACTTGGGAAAATACTCTCTAGTACCTAGGTAGTCAGGTAGTATGGCTAAGGGTACGGTCTATCCTCCTTAGTTAGTGCCATGAGATATTGGTTTGAGTACTACTGTTGGACCCCGCACATATATCAGAGAGATATAGCACAGGGAAAACCCTTGTCTATAGAACCCTTTAATACCTAACCTTTGGGGGACAGAAACATAAACAAATTAAAACAAACAACATCTATTTTCGCGCAACTGTGTTCGAGTTTCCAAGTAAATACACCTTTCTTTCTGGTTAAGAATTTGGGGATTTCATCACTACAATATTCTTCAAACCAGACTATAACTCCGTAGGTTTAAAAAAAAAAAAATATGAATCTGGAATTTTTTTCACCATTATTTGAGACCTATTCCATTGGATTCATCTCTTCGCCCTTATCACATTCATCCATATCATTTTTCGGAAATTTCTTTTACCCCGCCCGCCCCTTTCTAGTTCACCCATCCTCATGGCCCATACCCATAGCCAAGACTTGGAAGCTCGCTTCAACACCTTGCAATCTGGTTTCCTCGAGACCCAAAAAGAAGTGAAACAACTCAGTGCCATTGTTGCCTCCATCGATTCATCCATCAATACAACCATCCAGTCCTCAATGGATGAAGTCAAACAAGAACTAGCCTCCAAGCTTGAATCTATCTTTTCATCACTCTGCACCAAATCGAAGATCCCTACAAATGACCCTTTCTCTGATGCACCTCCAAAGAATAAAGGTGAACATTCCTCCCATTCCCATACCTTTCATCCCCATCACTTTCAACATGACCTACGCCTTCTGCGGGTGGATGTGATCAAATTTGATGGCTCGGACCCCACTGGTTGGGTCACCCAAATGGAACATTATTTCTCTTTATATTGCATTACAGATGACTTGGCCTAACTTTGGTATGGTGTTCTCCATCTAGATCAAGAACGTTGGCCATGGTGGAAATGGAGAAAAACTTCCCGACAAGGGTATATTTCTTGGAACCAATTTGTGACTGAGCTTTATGAATGCTTTAACACTAACACCAACCATTTGAGACGTTTGACAAAGTTGAAACAATTAGGAATAGTAGAAGACTTCATAACTGCCTTTGAGTGCCTATCTTTTCGAACAGAGGGTATGACTGATGCTTTCTTTCATGAGTGTTTTATCAGTGGCCTCAAGGAAGATATTTAGGCCCATTTCCTCATGGTTCAACCTTCGAGTTGGGTGGAGGATACTAAAAAAGATAAAGAAGCACAACAAGTTGTATCCTCTCAAAACCATAAACCCTCCTTTATCCCTCGCCCTAAACCCGTAAATCCCACTACTCCCTTCGCCCCATTAAAGATCACAAAATTGAATAGGGATGAAATGGCTAAACGCTAACTCAAAGGCCTTTGTTATAATTATGATGACAAATATTTCCTGGGCCACAAATGTAAGGACCAAAATATTTTTGTGGCCATCTTTGAGGATATTTTAGAAGAGGATGTTGAAACTCCCCTTGTGCCTGAGTCACCTGAAATCACTGACACAACCCCTCCCTCAGACCCTCCCGAAGTGGAACTGATCATTTCCCTCGATGCTCTCACTAGCTTCTCCACCGCCCAAACCCTCAAGTTAATCGGTTACATCAAGCATCGTAAGGTCATCATTCTGGTTGATAGTGGAAGCACCCATCATACTATCCATCGCCGCATTGCCCAAGAAACTCATTACTACATCCATGCCATCAATAATTTCCAAATCATGATTGTCAATGGTGGTTCCATGAAATGTGGAGGGCACTGTGAAAATGTGTGTCTCCAAATCAGTGACTACCACCTAAAATCCCATATGTTTGCTATCGACATGGGTGGTTGTGACATTGTGTTGGGTGCAGACTAGCTAAGTACATTGGGTCCCATTCTCATGGATTTTAATGCATTAACCATGCAATTTGACCAGGAAGGCCACCAATATAAATTCCAAGGCATCACGATAGGTTCACCTGATGTCATTAGTTCCCATCGCATGGAAAATATACTCAAAAAAAGTCATTTTGGTGTCATTGCCCAACTCCATGCCATACAAGCAACAGAGACACCCCCAATGCCAGAACACCTCCAAACCCTCCTTTATAAACACAAAATGGTATTTTCCACTCCCCAAGGACTCCCTCCTTACCGTGGTTCTCATGATCATTCCATTCCCCTTGTACACGGAAGCCTTCCTCCCAATATCCGTCCATATCACCACCCCTTTTCACAAAAAAATGAAATTGAGAAAATGGTCCCGGAACTCCTTACTGCAAGTGTTATTTGCCCTAGTACGAGCCCTTACTCTTCTCCTATAATCATGGTCATGAAGAAAGAAGGTTCTTGGAGAATGTGTCTTGACTTTCATGCCCTCAACAAACTGACCATTAAAGACAAATTTCCCATTCATGTCATTGATGACCTCCTGGATGAATTGAGTGGCGCCCAATTCTTTACTAAACTTGATCTTCGCTCGGGCTATCACCAGATACATATGAAGGAGGTAGACATTGCCAAGACGACCTTTTGAACTCATGCGGGCCTCTATGATTTTTTGGTCATGCCCTTTGGCTTGTGTAATGCGCCCTCCACCTTCCAAAGCCTCATGAATCATGTCTTCCGTCCTATTCTCCGTCATTTTGTATTAGTTTTATTTGATGATATCCTAATCTATAGAAAAACCTGGACAAACCATCTTACTCATGTGGATCGAGTTCTCCATCTACTCTCTCAGCACAAACTTTTCCTGAAATAGTCTAAATGTGCTTTTGGTGCCTCAGAAGTAGAATACTTGGGTCATCTGGTTGGTAAGGATAGCGTCAGGGTGGATCCAAAAAAGATTGAAGCTATGCAAGACTAGCCGCACCCAAAGACTCTCAAAAGCTTGCGTTAATTTCAAATCTTAACAGGGTATTTTGCATGTTTGTTAAGAATTATGGCAAGATTGCAGCACCTCTCATGGCTCTCCTAAAAAAGAACTCTTTCACTTGGACTCCAGCCATTGCTCAAGATTTTCAAACCTTGAATACAACCATGTGCACCACTCTGGTTCTGGCCCTTCCTGATTTCACAAAGACCTCTGTGTTGGAATGTGATGCCTCATGGAAAGGAATCAGTGTTGTCCTTATGCAAGAGGGTCGACCTTTGGCCTTCACCAGCAGGCAACTATCTGAAAGGAATATGGGCAAACCCATCTATGAAAAAGAAATGTTGGCTATTCTACATGTCATTGATCTGTGGCCCCCTTATCTCTTGGGGCAACGTTTCCAAATTAAGACAGACCATCAAAGCCTCGAGTACTTTCTGGAACAACGCATTTCCTCCCCAGAGAAACAAAAATGGGTGACTAAGCTCTTTGGATATGATTATGAGATCATTTACAAGAAGGGAAAAGACAATGTGGTGGCAAATGCACTGTCCCGAAAATATGAAGAAGACAGATCCCTTTTTTATCTTTCCTTCATTGTACCAGATTGGCTCCAAGTTGTGCACTAGGAATGGCTACATGATCCCAAAAGTTCACATCTGATCCAACAATTGCAGACCAATGCTCAGGCTCCCCCAGGGTACTCTTGGCTCCAGGATGAGCTTCGATACAAAGGGTGTTTTTATTTAAGTAAACAATCAAATCTTAAATCCACGGTACTTTATGAGCTTCATGCTACACCCACAGCGGGGCACTCCGGGTTCACCAAAACCTATGATAGGGTCAAATGTTCTTTCTTCTGGGATGGTATGAAACATGACATTCGTAATTTTGTTGTTGAATGTGAGGTGTGTCAATGCAACAAGGGATAAATAGTCAAATATCTGGGCACACTACAAACGCTTCCGATTCCACCTTCTATTTGGAAGGATATATCTATGGACTTTATTACCGGCTTACCCAAATCGGGAAATAAATCAGTCATAATGGTGGTTGTGGATTGCCTTTCCAAGTATTCTCATTTATGTGCTCTTCAACACCCATTTATTGCATCCATGGTGGCTCAAATTTTCATGGACCAGGTCTTCAATCTTCATGGCATGCCACACTCTATTGTTTATGATCCTGACCCAACTTTCACAAGCAATTTTTGGCAAGAACTATTTAAGCTACAAGGCACCCAATTGCATCTAATCACAACTTATCATCCCTAGACTGATGGTCAAACGAAAGTTGTCAACAAGTGTTTGGAAACATATCTAAGGTGTTTTTCCTCTGAAAAGAAAAATTAGTGGGCTCAATGGTTACCCCTAGCTGAATGGTGGTACAACACTTCCTACCATACAGCTACATGCATGACTCGTTTTGAAGCGGTATATGGACATAAGCCACCTTCAGTTCTCTCATACTTACTGGGTACCTCGAAGGTCTAGGCGGTTGACCAAAAACTGATAGTTCGAGAGGATATTCTTCATACCCTTAAAGCAAGCTTGGTCATGGAAAATAATTGCATGAAGCAACAAGCAAATCAAGGTCGCTCTGAACGTCAATTGTAGAAGGGGATCAGGTGTTTCTGTGACTGCAACCATACAAGCAAACTTCCCTCAAGGCCGAGTAGTGTCAGAAGCTAAAGCCCAAATTTTATGGTCCTTATACAGTTCTCAAGTTTGTGGGACAAGTCACCTATCAGTTAGCTCTGCCTAGTCAGTCAAAGCTACATCCTATTTTTCATGTTTCATGCTTAAAGAAGGTGATTGGAACTAGGTGCCAAATTCAAACCAACCTTCCCGATTTAGCTGAAGAAGGATCCATTTGGCTATACCCAGAAGCAGTTTTGGACCAGCGTGAGCGTCGCCTGCGTCAGGGAACCATCAAGGAAGTGCTAATCTAGAGGAAAGATACAACTCCAGTAGATGCCACTTGGAAACCAGCTATCATTCTGCAGCAGTTTCCACATCTCAAGCCTTGAGAACAAGGTTGTTTTTAAGGGGGAAGACATGTTAGGGTCCTAACCCGCACATAGGTAGATCAATATATTCGGATGTAATAAAGGTCAATATTAATAAGGCCTTTCAATAAAATAGAATATGGCAGATGTAAGAAGACCTAATAGAAGCTTCTGCTTCTAGAAGGATCTTCCTCTAGATGCTTCTCTTGATAGACAAATTTAGTATAAATAAGGGTCGAGGGTATGAAAACCCTAGCTTGGAGATTATTGTAACAGAGTGTTGCTCTACTGGAGGTTTCCCCCTCAAAGAGGCCTGTGAACATTGCTTCCTGAATGAAAGTGATATTCCTGTTGTTTTTCTTATATCATTTATGTGTTATTGTGGAGATTATGCTGGTTATATTACTGTTATTCTACCATTTCTAGCATTTTATTTCTGTTCTTCATACTTTTTATATCTGGTATATTACAGAATTGGTTCCCTGACTGTAAGGAAATAACATTGTGAAGTTTCTATGGGTCTACAAGACCAAATTTACCTATGAAGGTGTTGTTGAGAGACATAAAGTATTCCTAGTTGAGAAGTGATTTTCTCAGCAGGAAGGAATAAACTAAATTGAAAACTTTTCCCATGTTGCAAACATGATTTATATTCGACTGATTATTTCCCTTGTTGCTTGTTTTGGATGGAAAATTGATCAAATGGATATGAAAAATATTTTTCTTCATGGAAACCTATCTGAACAAATTTTCATGTAACAACCACCTTGTTTTGTGATAGATTGAAATTTGGTTTGTGGACTCAAGCAGTTTCTTTATGGTTTGAGCTAGGATCCTTGAGCTTGGTATGCGTAATGTCCCTGATCTAGACCCTTTGTAATTTTACATATAGGCTGGTGAGCTATGGACACTTGGTCTTGGTGTTGTAGACACCTCAGTAAGTGCACAAAGAGTTGTTATCAAGATATGGTGTGCACATTTTGTTTGTTGTGTGCACATAGGTAAGTGTGAACATTGCACCATGTTTTGAACACTTGGGTAAGTGTCCACATTGCACTGTGTTTCATGTACATTGCACCGTGTTTCCTAGAGTTGAGATATATATGTGTGGGTGTGTGTGTTTGTATATGCTTGGATATATATTTGAAGCCAGAGAGACTATGTGGTTATGAGGATGGTGAGCTAGGACATAAATAATCCAGTGCACCTATCCATGTAAAAGTAATCACACACATTTGATTAATATAATATTGCATCGTTGCATGCATATAGACTTATATGAAAAGAGATGGGGGCCAACTCCACTGATGAAAGGGAAAAGGGGGCGAATATTTTAATAATATTATCGAAAAGTGTAATGTGGATATATTACGAAGTTGCTTAAAGCTAATTTTAAATGTGACAAGTGTCAAGTGGAAGGAATTAAATATATATTGAAATCCTTAGTGTATTTTCAGAGGATTGTATTATTATTTATTTTGTTTAGGCTCTCGTGAATAGAGGGGGCGATCGGACTATATGGAAAAATTAAATTATTACCTTATCTACATAGAGATGCTTGTAAGGAGTTAATGGGTTGTAACACGTGTTTTAATGTCATGGAGATGGGTTGATAGAACATGAAAGGTCTCTATGGGTGATAGATTGGATATTGTGAAGTGATTTTCAGACCCATGAGCATACACTTTAGGTAAGAGTATTGTTGAGAATTGTTCCCTGGTGCATTGAGAATTAATCACAGGGCCTAGAGACTTCTTGTCTAGATTGTTGTTGGCAACCCTCGGAAGGGAAGTGGGGAAACCGAAGGATTGTTGAGAATATAAGGGGAACACATTATTGGGTGTGATAGGTGCATGTAGAATGAGGGATTGTAGGTTAGTTGCAGTAGCAGGCACCTAGGAATAAGAAATTATGTTTAGTGTCAAACCTTACCCTATCATTAGGAACCATTTTCCCTAGTGTATTTAAACCCCAACATGGGGGTGACTTCTGGCTGAAATATTATGAGCAATAGAGTCTATGGTTGGGAGGAACATCTACGTTATGCACACAATTGGTCACTTTCATAAAATATAAGTGCTCTTTATGTGCTTTTCTTGTCTATTATGTGCATATTTCTCTATGCTTGATATGGGTTAATTATGGTATGTAGTCGCATATAAGTAATTGTTTTTATTCTATTTAATGATGCTTGCACCTATAAGTATGATACTTATAGCATGTATTATAGTTGTGCATGAGTATGCTAGTTGATGATAACCTTTCCTATTAAGCTAATCTTGTGATTTTGGTGATGAATATTAAATAATATGATGGGGTGGTTGGGTGCGTAGGAAAGTAGCCTGTGTACACCAACAGGATGGAAATTCATGGGTGCATGCAAAGAATTTGACTCAACAAACAAGGAAATCATAATAGGCATATGATGCCTAGATGGTTGTGTGCACATTTGTGTTGTGTGATGAGTATGTTGTGCTCTGAGTTATTGAGTTACTTCCTCTGCTCATGGTTCTATTAAAATGAGAATATTTCTTCTCCTAAGATAATTTGTGTGGTGCGACTCAAGCATGGACTAAGCACGTTACCTCAAGTGATACTGTGTGGACTTGTGTTAGAGTAGAATCTGCACAACGAAATTTTACAGTAACATTGTTCAGTAGTATGATGGGGATGTTACAAGTTGGTTGAATAAGAGCTACATAAGTTGAGGTTGTATGATGTGGCCCATCCTGGTGTGGCTGGGGATGTTACATTATGGTATCAAGGAAATTGGTTTAACATTGGACCTGTATGGGCCATATATTAGCATGAAATAGAAGTGTGCATTAAGTATTGGTGTTGTGTAAAGAAAATTTCATTATGAATGAAAACTACTAGTGAGGGGTGTATATTTGTGATGTGTGGTCACACACTAGAAATTGGGAGGTTAAAAAATATCCAAGAAATATGAAGAAAGGATTCTAAGAAGATGGTGCAAAGTTTTCATGTAATTGTTGCATGAAATCATATAACGAATATTAATTGCATGCACATTTTGTAGAATTATCATCAATTAGAGTAGGACACAGTCAGTGAAAAAGGTTAAAATCATGGAAGATGCTTGGAGGACTTACAGTCTTGATGATGAATTTTTGGATTTGTATGTCAGTTTGGGTGTTGATGGTATAAAATGCAAAGAGGTTCACATGAACTTGGTAAAAAATGTAAAAGTACAATAGAAAGATGTCCATATATATAAGATTTATAATGAAAGGCTTATGAGATCCAAGGAGCAACAAGATTACTTCAATTTCAAATTGATGCAGAGACTGTAGAAAATAGAAATTAATATGGATAAGGAAACAAATTCAAGTATGTCAATAAGTCGTAGGTCTCATCATGAAAAAAGAAGAGAAGAAAAAAGTGTTGGTAAGCATTCTTTCAAGAAAGTGTGTAGTATATCAAGTCGATCTCCTATCAGAAACCCTAAGAGAAGGACTGGGGTGGATGAGCTATAGCGATAAATTAATAATATCAAGCCTCCTACCTTTGAAGGTGAGTGCAAAAAAGATGAATATGTGGATACCTAGTTGTTGGATATGAGTAAACACTTCCAACTGCATAACTATTCTATGTGGGATGAAGGGGGAATTGTTATATATTAGTTAAAATAAAAGGAATCAATATGGTGGTATCAATATGTGCAAGTGTATCACATTAATGAGAATAAATTCACTTGGAGAGAGTTTGATGCAATCCCCCTACTCCCCGTAGGGTTGCGCGACCTCTCGGTCAAAGGATTTTCGATTCTTGAGTTTGATGACTCTCTGAAACTGTAATGGTTTCCTTATGTATCAAGACATAGGCCCTTTCATCTTCTTGGTGTAGGTTTGACAAAACCCACGACCTTCCATTTCTCTCTGTTGCAAAATCTCAGAGTGTTGAGCGATAGCTCCTTTTCAGATAAGCCCTCTCTTGAATGTGACCTTGGGCGGTGACAACGCGATTGTGAGCGCACCCACAAGAGGTTTGAGGTTAAACTACTTTTGGACCCACAATTATCCTCAAGCTTCCATGTGTCCTTCTAATGAAACCATGGTTTGAATTGCAGCCCATCCTCAATATTTTAAACTCCACACAGATATTTTTACCGCAATGCTACAGGATCATTGATCTCGTGATCTTGACAATAACGTCTGAATAGACAATCAGATATGCACCCTTCGCATATACGAACGATATCTACTTCCTATGAATCAACGGTTGAGATCTCTTTGCAATTATGGAATTCAAGAATTCAAAATATCAAACCCAACTTCCTCCGTACTCCAATCTCCTGGAGTTCACAATTTGCTGACAAATGTCATGCTCGATCAACGATCCTTCTCCCACTATGGATGTTTTATCTTTCAAATCATATCAATGGTCCTGGGACACTCTTCTTGATTGATGGTCGAGGTCTCCTCCAAGTCTCTGGACTTCTGAGAACTCAAATATCAAACTTCCTTTTCCCCAATGGCTTTTACCTGGAGTCTGTAATCCATTGAAGCATTTCCTCCTGATCTAACGATCAAGGATTACTTTGGGAATTTACTCAAAGCTCACAAATGTGTGCCACATCTCCTTTGAATCCAAAGGATATGAACCACTTCAGGAACTTACCCGAAGATCACGGATTCATTCCATGTCTCCTTTAGATCTCACAGTCCAGATATTACTTCGAGTCCTTGGGTCTTCACACTATGATGATTTAAGTTCTCAAACTGAAAATCCCACATAGACTTCCCCGGAGCTCGAGATCTACTGCCAAGTGTCTCCTCACAGATCGACAAATCTCGTCTCTTTAGGTATTCGAGCTTCATATGTTTCAATGATTCAACCTTCGTCATCCTCTGGATATTCCAGCCTATTGACACATAATCTCTTGGATCAACGATCAAGATTCACTACGGCCATTCGAATCTCTGTGCTTCGGGTGTTTCAAGTTTCAAATTTTCTTCCTCTTAGACTTCACAATATCTGACGGTCTAGATCCTCTCTCATGATTTGATGCATGGTCTTTGCCCCAAACAATCCGATCACTTAGATCTACTCCTATCATGGGATGACTAAGATCCTACTTCAGGTTTTTGGCTCTTCGAACATCGAAAACTTCTAGTCTCAAAACTTAATAGGTTCTCCCTCCTATGCGTGCAAGGCGTTAAGGCACATGCACCTTCCACAAATCAGATGGTTGTTCATTATTTATTGCATGATCTAACGATCATTGTCTCTCTTCTCTCCTGAGCTTCTGATCTTCTTCTGACTTAGGATATTTATCAATCTCCAAAGGTTTTGAACCTTTTCTCCTCCTACGAGTCTGCCTCTGGGATCTCGTCAACACTTGGGAAAAAGTGTTATTTCTTATGATCTTCGGTCCTTAAAAGGATTTTGATCTCCCACTCACACCTTGCGTTCTCAGGATTTCGATAACTCAAATTGAAGGATTTCTTGGAAATAAATTGTTCATTCCCACCTGGAATTCCTCTGTGCTAGTTCATCGAAGCTTGGTCACTCCTTGAAATTGTTCACACCTTACACCTGGTCTAAGTTTCTCTTGTTCTCTCTGAAATTCTCTGAGCCACTCCAAGACTCAGACGACGCACTCCTTGCGTTCGATATGCACACCTTGCATACAAGTGTCAGAAGAGAAACAATTGAAACTCATCTAGTTTCATCACGAACTCATACAGTCAATCTCTGAAACAATCATACATGAACGAAAATGAAAATAACCAAACACACAGAATATCACAATCATTCAATTATACATCAAATGAACACGGTCCAAGGATTTGGGACAATTCTGTATGTTCTATTCATTCATGAAAACAAATTTACATAGTGTTTCTTCTACTCTACTATGTTCTACTGATCTCTCTGATATCTATATCATTCTATCTATTATGTCTGTCTGTTAGAATACAACAATGAAAAAACTATCTAAGGACCGGCTCTATAATCTCTCTCGTTCTGTCTAAAATATATCCCATCAATTCAAAGTTGTTAGCTACTTGGTCCTACTAAAATAACTACCAATTATTTCTAGATAGAATCAACACTCCATATCTATAATCTCTTACAGTCCATAAGACTTTACAAATAAGTTACATATTTAAAATGTTGTTTACAAAATATCTCAACAACCTGATTTAATTTTGAGTTAATTTCCATTTTGGAATGTTGTCATTTGCTGTGATGTCATTCCTTTTCCTTCACACCTGCGTTGTTGAATTGGAAGGGAATGCTCCTGCATCATACTCCTCTGGTTAAAATCTTTCATGGACTCCTGTCCATGAGCTCCTTCATTGTTTTTCCATGCTTCAAAATATTAGGTTCCATAACCCAACTTCCATCTTCCATTGGATGATATTTCCACTTCACTAAGTATTCAGGATATGTCTTTCTCCTAGTCTTCTTTCCATCTCTCTGTTCAATGATTTTCTCCATTTGAGGTTTTTCTTCTCTGGGAAATTGTTCTTCCCACTAAATTTCTTTTTGATCATCTGATTCTCTTGCTTCATCTCTCCTATAAGGATATAGTTCTGCAACATTGAATATCGACGATATCCCAGCATTGTCTGGCAACTACATCTCGTAAGCATTGCCTACAAGTTTCCTGAGAATCTTGCATGGTCCTATCTACTTCATCTTCAATTTGGTATGCATTCCCCTTGGAAATACTTATTTTCTCAAATGAGCTAAAACTTCGTCTCCAACTTCGAATTGAACTTCGCTCCTCTTTCTATCAACTCTTCTTTTGTATTTTTGGCTGTTTTTCTATTGTTGTTCTCTGACTCTATCATGGAGTTTCTGCATTTTTGTTTTGAAATCCTCTACTCCAACACTTCTGGACTCATCTCGATTCATATCTCTCAACCTCGTAATTCCTCTTGGGTGTATACCATACACAATTTCAAATGGAATTTTTCTTGTGCTCCTATTGACTGAATTGTTGAATGCAAATTCTTCTTGTGTGAGAATCTGATCCCATTGTCAACCTTTCTTAGTGACTAAACTTCTTAAAACATTTTTGAGAGTCTTGTTTACTACTTTAGTCTGTTCATTTTTCTTAGGGTGATATGTTGAAATAAAGGACAAGTTTGTCCCCATCCTCTTCCATAGAGTCCTCCAAAAGTGTCCTACAAATTTGGTGTCCCTGTCTGAGACTATGCTCCTCGACAATCCATGTAGTCTCACTAACTCTTTGAAAATAAAATTAGCTATGTGTGTGGCATCGTTTGTCTTAGGGAATGGTATGAAATGTGCCATTTTTTAAAATATCTCCAATCCATAATGATTGCATCCCATGGCCTTTCTGGAATTGTTAATGGCCGATACAAACCAGTTTTATGTTGTCTTTCTTTTCCATATTAGCAAATTTTTCATTTGTTCACAAACTTAGTTGTGCAAATATCTTATCATGACCAAAATGTCTAGCTAAAGCTATGTTGTGTTTCTCTTTCAACAATTTATCTCTCATTCATCATTTCGGTATGCACAATTGGCTTCCTTTGAACAATAATCCATCTTGGATAAAATATTCATTCCAAAGGATTTTGTCTCCCAAGAAAGGATACTTTCATGCCTCATAATCCTCCTTAAAATCTACATCTTCTTTATACATCTCCTTGAGGTGTTGAAACCCTAAGGTCTCCACTTGGAATTCTTGTACAATCAAACTCCTCCTGCTCAAAGAATCTACAACTTTGTTAGCATTTCCAGCAATGTGCTTAGTAACAAAATTAAAATTTTGCATAAATTCTACCCATTTTGCATGTTTCTGATTCAACTTTTCTTGCCTATTAATAAATTGCAAAGCTTGATTATCAATGTACAAGAAAATTTCTTTGGGAATTAGATAGTGTCTCCACTTCTTCAAAGCTTGAATCACTGCATAAAATTCTTTGTCATGTGTGGAATAATTCTTCTTGGCATCATTCAATTTCTCATTGAAATAAGAAATTTGTCTATTGTCCTGAATCAATACTGCTCCATTAGCTAATCCACTTGCATCACATCTCACCGAAAATTATTTTCCAAAATCTAGCAAGACCAGAATTGGTTTTTCTGTGATCTTCTCCTTCAACACTTTGAAACCTTTTTCAACTTCCTCTATCCAACTGAAGGACTTGTGTTTCTTCTTCACAGTGTCCAACATGGGTGCACGTATACCACTAAAATTTCTTATAAAATTTCTATAAAATCTTGCTAACCCATGAAAAATTCTTACCTAAAATATGTTGCTTGAAGATGGCCATTCTTTGATTTCTATTACCTTTTCTGGATCCACCTTCAATTCAATTGAAGAGATCACGAAACCAAAATATATGAGTTCCTTCTTCATAAAAGAACTTTTCTTCATATTTATCAACAACTTTTCTTGCTGCAACTTTTCCATCACTGATGTCAGATGTCTTAAATGTTCTCCCTTCATCTTACTAAAGATTAGTATGTCATTTAGATATATTATGACAAACTTTCCTATGAATCCTTTCAACACTTCATTCATTAACCTCATAAATGTTCTTGGTTCATTTGTCAACCCAAATGGCATGACCAACCATTTACAAAATACTTCATTTGTCTTTAATGTTGTTTTGCATTCATCTCTCTCTCTCATCCTTATTTGATGATATCCACTCCTCAAGTCTATCTTGGAAAAATAGATTTCTCCACTCAAACAATCCATCAAATCATCCATTCTCGATAAAGGAAATTTGTACCTAATGGTTATCTTGTTGATAGCTCGGGAATATGTACACATCCTCCATCCTCCATCCTTCTTTGGACTTAACATATTTGGTACTGTGCATGGGCTTAGGATTTCCTTAACTAAACATTTATCCAACAACTATTGGACCTGATTTTTGACCTCCTCATTCCCTCTAGGTGTCAACCTATAAGCTTCTTTGTTTGGTAAACTAGCTTCTAGAATAAGGTCAATATGATGTCTTATACTCCTAATGGGTGGAAATGAGTGTGGTAACTCATACACTACTATATCAACAAAGTTTTCTAACAGTTACTAGATTTCTATGGGAAAATATTCCACAGAAGTATTTGCAAGGATAACTCTAGGCTTCCTCACTACAACAAAATGCATTTATTTCTCCTCCTTGACTTCTTTCAAGATTTCCTTCCCACTCATAAGTATGCTTGAACTAGCTTTCCTCTTTTTCTCTTTGTATTCTATTGTTACAACATGTGTGTCCTAACATTCTTTTCTAGGGTATAAGTATTCCTTCTCCCATCATGAATAACTTTTCAGTCATACTGCCACAACCTTCTCAATAAAATATGACAGACATCCATAGGAATTACATCACATAATATTTCATCCCTATAACCTCCTATTTTAAATTCAACTTGGCATTGTTGGCTTACTATTACTTGATTTCCTTTCGGCAACCAAGATACCTTGTATGGGTTTGGTTATGCAGTTATCTTCAGTGCCTGTTTCTCCACCATCTCTGTGGATACTAGATTGTCATTGCTCCCACTGTCTATCATCACCTTGCAAACTCTATCTTTCATCTTGGAAGAAGTTCTAAACGGACTTGTTCGTTGAACTGGTTCCTCCATATCCTTGTCTACTTTAAGTATAATCTTTGGCAATGTGTGCTTCAGTATAAGTATAAGTATGTTTATGTGCTTCAGCAATGTGTGCTTCACCTCCTGCTTCGTTCTTTCTCTCTGGACATTCCCAAGAATTGTGCCCTTTCTTTCCATAGGTATAGCATCTAAATACACCTCCTCTGGCTCTTCCTTGTCTTCCTCCTCTGGAAAATGAACCTCTTCTACCATGTTGTCCTTCTTTATAACTTCCACCTTTCTCATGGTGACTGTGTTGTTTTTCAGCTTCATGCTTCTGCTTTTGGAAATTCTCTCTGGTATTTCCCTTACCTCTCCTTGAGTTTCCTCCTCTGCTTCATTGGCTTTGCTTCTTGGCCAATTTTTCTTCAGCTTTCAAGGTTGCTTGATAAGCATCCTTGACTGTACTAATCAACATCATGTTTATCTCCTCTTGAATTTCGTATCTCATCCCACTGATATATCTGGTTGTCTTTTCATCTTCATTTTCCTTCTGTCCAAAACTAATGGCCAGTCTGTAAAATTCTTTAGTGTACTCCTTCATTGATAAAGTTTTATATCTCAGGTTTTTCAATCTTTTGAATATATTGATTTCATATTCCTTTGCGATAAAATTTCCCTTCATCTTTGCTACCATCCTATCCCAATTTTTAATTTTCTTCTTACCATTGATCCTCTGTTCAGCTTGTAGTTCATCCCACCATAGCATTGCATGACCTTTTAGTCTTGTCACTACTTAATTCAACATCTTATCTTCTTCGATATCTTCATAATTGAAGTATTTTTCCATAGCACATACCCAATCTAACAATTCTTCAACTTCTAAATTGTCTTCATACATTGGTACTTCTATTATTTCTCTGGATCCTATTTTTGAAATAGATTTTACTAAGCGATCTTGTACATCATCCTCTACTACATTTTCTTCTACCTCTTCTACTTCACTCTCAGCTTCACTGATATCTCTAATGTTTGGTTCTCTTATCTACGTTGTTTCCATGGCGTCCAATGATCTTCGATTATTGAATTTGATGACCCTTTGAAACCTTGATGGTTTCCTTCTATATCAAGACACCGGCCCTTTCGGTTTCTTGGTGTAGGTCCAACAAAACCCGTGACCTTCTCTTTCGCTATGTTGTGAAATCTTAGAGTGTTGAGCAATAGATACTTTTCAGATAATCCCTCTCTTGAATGTGACCTTGGGCAGTGACCACATGATTGTGGACACACCCACAAGTAGTTTGGATTTAAAATACTTTTAGACATGCAATTATTCTGAAGCTTCCACGTGTCCTTCTCACAAAACCATGGTTTTAACTGCGGCCCATACTCAATATTTTCGACTCTGCACAACTTCTGTTCATGTAATACTATGGGATCGTTGACCTCACGATCTTGACGATAACGTCTGAATTGACGGTTAGATCTATGCCCTTTGTATATATAGAACAGATCTACTTCCTCTGAATCAATGGTCGATATTTCTTCACAATACCAGACTTCAGGAATTCAAAATATCAAACCCATCTTCCTCCGTACACCAATCTCTCAGAGTTCATGATCTGTTGACACCTGTCCTACTTGATCAATGGTCCTTCTCCCACTATGGATGTTTGAACTTTCAACTCAGATCAATGGTCCTACGAAACTCTTCTCAATCGACGGTCGAGGTATCCTCCGGGTCTCCAAGCTTCTGAGATATCAAATCTCAAACTTCCTTTTCCCCAATGGCTTTTACTCGAATTATGTAATACATTGACACCTGTCCTCCTGATCTAATGATCAAGGATTACTTCAAGTATTTACCTGGAGCTCACATATGTGTGCCATGTCTCTTTCGAATCCAACAACTATGAACCACTTCAGGACCTTACCCAGAGTTCATGAATTCATGCCACGTCTCCCTTAGATATCACAGTCCATATCTTACTTAAGGTCATTGGGTCTTCTCACTTCAGTGGTTTTAGTTCTCAAACTAAAAAATCCCACTTCAACTTCCCCAGATCTTGAGACCTGCTGCCAAGTGTCTCCTTAGAGATCGACGACTCTCTTCTATTCAGGTATTCGGGCTTCAGATGTTTCGATGCTTCAACCTCCACATTCCTATGGATATTTTGGCCTATTAACATGTAATCTCCTGGATCAACGATCCATATTCACCCTGGCCCTTCATCTCTCTGTGCTTCGGGTGTTTCAATTTTAAAGCTTGCTTCCTCCCAGACTTCACAATATTTGACGGTCCAGATGCTCTCTAACGATCCGACACATGGTATTTTCCTCAAACAATCTAATTTCTCATATCTACTCCTGTGATCGGACGACTGAGATCCTACTTCAGGTTTATGGCTCTTCAAGCTTTCGAAAATTCAAGTCTCAAACTTTAATAGGTTCTCGCTCCTAAGTGTGCAAGTTGTTAAGGCATGTGCACATTCCACATATTAGATGGCTAATGATCCTTTTTTGCATGATCTAATGACCATTGTCGTTCTTCTCTCCTGAGCTTCTAATATTCTTCTGACTTAGAATATTTATCAGTATCCAAAGGTTTCAAACCTTTTCTCCTCCTACAAGTCTGACTTTGCGATGTCGTCAACACTCAAGAAAAAGTGTTATCTCTTCTTAGCTTCGGTCCTTAAAAGGATTTCTATCGCCCATGCACACCTCGTGTTCTCGGGATTTTGATAACTCAAATCGAAGGATTTCTTGGAAAGAAATTCTTCTCGCCCACCTGGCGTTCCTCTGCATTGGTTCTTCGAATCTTGGTCACTCCTTGACGTTGTGCACACCTTATACCTAGTCTAAGATTCTCTTGTTCTTTATGAAATTCTCTGAGCCACTTTGAGACTCAATCGATGCACTCCTTGTGTTCAAGATGCACACCATGCATATGACTATAAGAAAAGAAACAATTGAAACCCATCTAGTTTCATCATGAACTCATACAATCAATATCTCAAAAAATCATACATGAACGAAAATGAAAATAACCAAACACAAAGAATATCACAGTCATTCAATCATACATCAAATGAACACAGTCCAAGGGTTTGGGACAATTATGTTTGTTATATTCATTCATGAAAACAAATTTACATAATGTTTCTTCTACTCTACTATGTTCTACTGATCTCTCTGATCTATATCTCATTCTCTCTATTCTATCTATCTGTTACTATACAACAATGAAAAAACTATCTAAGGACAGGCTCTACGAGCTCTCTCATCCTGTCTGAAATCTATCCTATCAATTCAAAGTTTCTACCTACTTTGTCCTATTACAATAACTACCATTTGTTTCCTGATAGATTCAACGCTCCATATACGCAATCTCTTACAGTCCGTAATACTTCACAAATGAGTTACATATTTAAAATGTTGTTTACAAAATATCTGAACAACCCAATTTAATTCTAAGTTAATTTCCAATTTCAAATTTTGTCATTTGTTGAGATGTCATTCCTTTTCCTTCACACATGCATTGTTGACTTGAAAGGCGATGCTCCTGCATTATATTTCAAGATGTATTTCAAAAATAAATACTTAACCAACCACTACTATGAGAATAAAATGAAGGAGTTATTCAAACTCAAGTTGGGGAGCATGACGATAGATGAGTATGAAAGGAGATTTTTAGAGCTACTGAAATATGTTCCTTTTATCAAGTATGAACAACTAAATATTCATAGGTACCTGAGTGGGTTTCCTTCATTCATCAGTGACAAGATATAGTATGATGACCCTAAGATGTTGGAAGAAACCATAAGGCGAACTAAGTGTATTTATGAGAATCAAACGGGAAGACAAATTTTCCAAATGGATTGCCAATACAACATGAAAAGTAAGGTGGAATAGACGAATAAGGGAGCTAGGACACCATTTTTCAAAAATACGACACAACGAAAGTCAATCCTCTAGGTTCCTAGAATTTTTGAAATATTGGGACAAAAGTCGCAGAAACAACCTATGCAGTGTTGGGGTTGTGGCATAAATCATATACACAGATATTTTCCTCAAAGAGGTGATAAAGTGAGGAGTAAGAATAATGTACCATAAGATGCAATAGTGGAGCACATGGGTAGAAATGTTCAAAGGACTTGCACCGCATTGCATAACAAGCAGGTTGAGTTTCAATTGAACATGATCGAGGTGGAAGGTAAGATTAACGACCAACATATTGTTATTTTATTTGATTGAGGGGCTATTCATAGTTATCTAGATCCTCAGATGGTCTAAATATTCCAATTGGTGAGAAGCAATATTGGAAAACTGTGGTTGGTGTAGTTAGCTACAGGAGCAAAAAGGAAAATTAATGAGATGGTTAAGGCATGTCCAATGGATATGAATGTTCTACACAGTTTCTTAAAGATAATTTTAAAGGGGACAAGTGTCAATCAGAAGGAATGAAATATATATTGAAACCCTTAGTGTATTTTGGGAGGAATGTATTATTATTGATTTTTTTTAGGCTCTCGTGAATAGAGGGGCAGATTGAACTATATGGAAAAATTTGATTATTACCTTATCTACATAGAGAATCTTGTAAGGCATTAACGAGTTGTAACATGTGTTTTAATTTCATGGAGATGGGTTGATAGACAATGCACAGTCTCTATGGGTGAGAGATTGGATATTGTGAAGTGGTTTTCAGACCCATGAGCATACTCTTTAGGTAAAAGTATTGTTTAGAATCATTTCCTGGTGCGTTGAGCATTAATCACAGGGCCCGTAGACTTCCTGTCTTGATTTTTGTTGGTAACCCTGGGAAGGGAAGTGGGAAAACCAAAGAACTATTGAGCAAAGAAAGGGAACAATTTCTTGGGTGTGACAGATGTGTGTCGAATGAGGGATTGTAGGCTAGTTGGAGTAGCGGACACCTAGGACTAAGAAATTATGTTTAGTGTCAAAACATAGCCTATCATTAGGAACAATTTTCCCTAGCATAGTTAAACCCCAACACGAGGGTGACTTGTGTCTGAAATATTATGAGCAACAGAGTCTATGGCTGGGAGGAATGTCTATGTTATGCACGCAATTGGTCCCTTTAATAAAAGATAAGTGTTCTTTATGTGCTTTTCTTGTTTATTATGTGCATATTTTTCTATGAGTGATATGGGTTAATTATGGTATGTATTCACATATAAGTAATTGTTGTTATTCTATTTAATTATGCTTACACATGTAAGTATGGTACTTATAGCATGTATTGTAGTTGTGCATGAGTATGTGAGTTTATGATAACCTTTCCTATTAAGTTAATCTTTTTATTTTGGTGATGAATATTGAATAATATGATTGGGTGGTTCGGTGCGTAGGAAAGTATCCTGTGTACACCAACAGGATGGAAATTCATGGGTACACGCAAGGAATTTGAGTCAACAAACAAGCAACTCAAAATAGGAATATGACAGCTAGATTGTTGTGTGCACAGTTGTGTTGTGTGATGATTATGTTTCGCTCTCATTTATTTAGTTACTTTTGTTTCTCATGGTTCTATTAAATGGATAATATTGCTTCTGCTGAGATAATTTGTGTAGTGTGACTCAAGCGTTGACTAAGCATGTTACCTCAAGTGATATTGTGTGGACTTATGTTAGAGTAGAATCTGTACAATGAAATTTTAGAGTAACATTGTTCAGTAGTATGATGGGGATGTTACAACTTGTTTGACTCAAAGCTACATAAGTTGAGGTTGTATGATGTGGCCCATCCTGGTGTGGCTGGGGTTGTTACATTATGGTATCAGGGAAATTGGTTTAACAGTGGACTTGTATGGGCCAATTATTAGCATGAAATAGAAGTGTTCATTAAGTATTGGTGTTGCGTAGTGAAGAGTTCATTATGTGCGAAAACTACTAGTGAGGGGTGTATAGTTGTGATGCATGCAAAGTATTGATGCATGGTGCACGCACTAGAAATTGGGAGGTTCAAAAATATCCAACAAATATGAAGAAGGGATTCTAACAAGATGGTGTAAAGTTATCATGTAGTTTTTGGATGAAATCATATAACGAATCTTAATTGCATTCACATTTTGTAGAATTATCATCGATTAGACCAGGACATAGTCAGTGAAAAAGGTTAAAATCATGGAAGATTCTTGGAGGAATTATAGTCTTGATGATGAATTTTTGGATTTGTATGTCAGTTTGGGTGTTGATGGTATAGAATGCAAAGAGGTGTGCATGAAATTGGTAAAAAATGTAAATGTACAAAATAACGATGTCCATAGCTATAATCTTGATAATGAAAGGCTTATGAGATCCAAGGAGAAGCAAGATTACTTCAATTTCAAATTGATACAAAGCCTGGACATAATAGAAATTAAGATGGATAAGGAAACAAAGTCAAGTAGTTCAATAAGTCATAGGTCTCATGATGACAAAATAAGAGAAGGACAAAGTGTTGGTATGCATTCTTTCAAGAAAGTGTGTAGTAGCTCAAGTCCATATCATATTAGAAAGCATAAAAGAAGGATTGGGGTGGACAAGCTATAGGGATAAATGAATAATATCAAGCCTCATACCTTTGATGGTGAGTACAAAAAAGATGAATATATGGAGACCTACTTGTTGGGTATGAGGAAACACTTCCAATTGCATAACTATTCTATGTGGTAATAAGGGGGAATTGTCATATATTAGTTAAAATGAAAGGAATCAACTTAGTGGGATCAATAAGTGAAAGTGTAGCACATTGATGAGAAGAAATTAACTTGGAGAGAGATATATAGGTATTTCCAAAAGAAATACATAACCGACCACTACTATGAGAATAAAATGAAGGATTTATTCAAACTCAAGTTGGGGAGCATGACGATAGATGAGTATGAAATGAGATTTTTAGAGGTATTGAAATATCTTCCTTTTATCAAGCATGAAAAATTAAATATTCATAGGTACCTGAGTGTCTTACCTTCATTCATCAGCGACAAGATATAGTATTATGACCCTAAGATGTTGGAAGAGACCATAGGACGTGCTAAGTGTCTTTATGAGCAACAAAGGGGAAGACCATTTTTCCAAATGGATTGGGAATACAACATGAAAAGTAAGGTGGAATAGAGGAAGAAGGGAGATAAGACACCATTTTTCAAAAATACTGCACAAGGACAGTCAATCCTCTAGGTTCCTAGAATTTCAGAAATAGTGGGACAAAAGTCACAAAAACAACCTATGTAGTGTTGGGGTTGTAGCATAAATCATATACACGGATATTTTCCTCAAAGAGGCGATAAAGTGAGGACTAAGAACAATGTACACCAAGTTGCAATAGTGGAGCACATGGGTAGAAATGTTCAAAGGATTTGCACTGCACTGCATAACAAGTAGGTTGAGTTTCAATTGGACATGATCGAGGTGGAAGTTAAGGTTAACGACCAACATATTGCTATTTTAACTGATTGAGGGGATAGTTATAGTTATCTAGATCCTGAGATGGTCAAAATATTCCAATTGGCAAGAAGCAATATTGGAAAACCGTGGTTGGTGTAGTTAGCTACAAGAGTAAAGAGGAAAATTAATGAGATGGTTAAGGCATGTCCAATGGATATGAATGAACTTCGCACAAAGGATGATTTTAATATTATATCATCTGGCTCATATTATTTCCTCATTGGTATTGATTGGTTGAACGAGCACCATGCTATCCACAATTGTTACAATAAGGAGTTTATTTTCCTAGATGAGGAAGAAAATTTGTGATTCGTTCAAGGAGTTCCAAGGCTTGTGACTATCAAATAAGTTTTGGTGTTGCAGTTGAAGAAAATTTTCAAGAAGGGATGTCAAGTATTTGTAGTTCACATGGAAGATGAAGCTAAGGATAAAGTGCCAAGTGTTGAAGACTGCATAGTACTGAAAGAGTTTGAGGATGTCTTTAAAGAGATACAGATATTACCTACAAAAAAAGATATTGAATTCTCTATAAATTTGATGCTCGGAGTAGCTCATGTATCCAATACACCTTATAGGATGAGCACACCAGATTCGAAGGAATTGTCGATGAAACTGGAAGAAATTTTGAAGAAGGGGTATATACACCCAAGTTTGTCGCCTTGGGGTGCAACAATTTTTTTCGTGAAGAAGAAGGATTGTACGCTAAGGCTTTATATCAACTTCAGGTAGCTGAAAAAGGTAACAATGAAGGTCAAGTATCCTTTTGCAAGGATAGATGACCTATTTGATCAGATAAGGGGAACAAAGGTATTTTCAAATATATATCTCATATATGGATATCGCCAAGTGAGAATGAAAGAGAAATAAATGAGTAAGGCTGCCTTCAGAACAAGGTATGGTCACTATGAATTAACAATGTTTTCATTTGGATTGTCAAATGCACAAGTTGTATTATGTGTTTAATGAATGGAGTTTTCATAGATTACTTGGATAATTTCCTCATTGTAGTTTTGGATGACATTCTTATTTACTCAAATTTTGAAGAAGCGTATGAGAAGAACTTGAGTATTGTGTTACACGTATTGAGGGAGCATCAAATCTATGAAAAGTTGAGGAATTTTTTATTTTACCAGAGGTAGATTAACTATTTGGGTCATATTATTTCATAAGAAGGAATAGTTGTGCACCCAATGAAGACAAAATCCATCAAGGAATGGTAAACACCAAGAACTGTAACATAGGTAAGGTCCTTTATGGGACTATCATGGTAGTACATAACATTTATTGAAGGATTCTCAGAGATTGCAGATCCAATGAAATCCCTGAAGAAGAAAGGTGTGTGATTTGAATGGACTCTGGATTGCGTACGAAGCTTTCAACACTTGAATAAATTGTTAAAGAGTGCACCAATTTTGAGAATTGTGGATCCAGATGTAGACTTCATTGTGTGCACCAGATGCATGCAAGGAATAACATATTGGAGTCCTCAGTCAAACTGGACATGTGGTATGTTATGAATCAAGGAAGTTGAAATAACATGAAAGGACGTATGCTACCCATGATTTAGAATTGGCAGGTGTAATACATACTTTGAAGATGTGGTGGAATTATATCATGGGTAAAATATTTGAGCTGAGAACAGACCATTGTGATCCAGAATATTTTTTTGGACATCCAAGCTTATATTCCAGACAAAGAAGGTGCGTAGATTTCCTCAGTGAGTATGACTTCAAGATAAAGCATATGAGAGGAAAAGAAAATAAGGTGGTTGACACACTCAGTAGGAGGGTGCATGAGATGCATTTTATACACATTAGCATGTACCAGACAGATTTGTGTGGAAATTTTTTTGAGGTTTCGAAATCGGATCTGAACTATCTGGGCATAAAGGTGGACTTACAACAAAGTATGCCGCAGCTGAAATTTGAATATTTTGAGCTAAGACAAGATGCGATATTGATGTATAGAAAGAGGGTATACATGGAGAATGTTGAAGAGTTGAGGAGCTTGATTTTGTCAGAGATGCATAAACTTCATGATGTTGGACATCCATATTACCATAAGACATGTGATAGTCAAGAAGTAATACTTTTAGCCATGTATGAAAAAATAAGTTGTTGATTTTATATCTCGATGTATCGAATGCCATAAGGTTAAGCCTGAGCACATACATCCAACTGGTTCTCTACAACCCTTGCCAATTATTAAGTCGAAGTAGGAATTTATAATGATGGATTTTATAACTAAGTTTCCTAGGACTACTAAGAAACATGATTCTATTATGGTGGTGGTGTGAAATATTACTAAAGTTTCTCATTTTGTTCCAATGAAGTCAACTTAGAAGGCACTTGAAATTGTTTAGTTATACATGTGGAAAATTTCTAAGTTACATGGTAAACCTAAGACAATTGTGTCTCATAGATATTCCAAGTTCACTTCAAACTTTTTGAAGGGGCTATTCAAAGGATTTGGAACAAGTCTAAAATTTAGCACATCATATCACCATGAGTTGGATAGTCAAAACAAGAGAGTAAATCGGGTATTGAAGATATGTGCGAGATGTATGTGAAGGATAAACCATCAAAATGGGAAGAATACATCTACTTGGTAGAGTTTTCTTACAACAATGGGTATCAAGCATATATAAATATGAGCCCATTTAAATAACTTTATGTTATAAAGTGCATTACACCAATGAATTGAGAAAACCCAACAGATCGTTCAGTAGTTGGGCCATAGTTTCTCCTACAAATGGAGGAGAAAATGGTAAAGATAAGGAAGATTCTAAAGGATTCCCAAGATATGAAGAAAACTTTTGTAGATAAATGTAGAACCCACACAGAGTTTAAAGTGGATGATCACATGTTTATGAAAGTGAAGGCCAGGTGCATTTCCCTAAAGTTGGGAAAGTGTTCTAAGTTAGCAGTGCGCTACAGTGGGGCATTTGAAATCCTTGAAAGGACTGGTCATGTTGCTTATATGCTTTCATTGCTTGTGTCCTTGTGTATTCATAATGTTTTCCATGTTTCATTTCTCAATAAGTATGTACCTGATGCTAATTATATTATTGATTGGAATGTGATTTAGGTGGATCCAGAAGGAATATTTCAAGTGCGACCTATCTGGATATTGGATCATAAAATCAAGTAGCTTAGAAATCGATTCCTCGAGCTAGTAAAGGTATATTGGACCTAGTATGGTCTTGAGGATACAACTTGGGAGAACGAGGATGTTATGCGAGTAGTGTATCTTCATATTTTTGAATATTTTTTAAATTTTTGTACATTTATGTGTATATGATACACTGAGGAAAACACATCAATAAAGGGGGTGGGGGATGTAATTTCCCTAATACAAACCCTTTGTAATTGTACATAGAGGCTTGTGAGTCATGGGAGCGTCGTTTTTGTGTGTCACGCACTTGGGTAAGTGCGTAGAGAGTTGTTAACAAGAAAGGGTGCACACATTTTGTGCATTGTTCCTAAGTGGGTAAGTGTGAACATTGCACCATGTTGCGTGCACTTAGATAAATGTGAATTAATGAATTGGAAGTGTGAAGAGTTGAGATATATATGTGTGTGTGTATATATATGATTGTATATGTATTTGAGGTTGGAGATCCTATGTGGTTATGAGACTGGTGAGTTGGGACACAAATTGGCGAGTGCGCCTATCCATGTAAACATAATCAAAATCAAGTTATTAATATAATATTTCATCGATGCACACAGATAGACTGAGAGGAAAAGTGATGGGGGGTCAGCTCCACCGAAAATGGGAAAAGGGAGGAATATTTTAATAATATTACCAAAAAGTGTAATGTGGATATGTTTTTATCCTAAGTTCCCAAGGGCAAGGAATGGGTCACCAAGTGGCTTAAAGCTACTTTCAAAGGTGACAAGTGTCAAGTGGAAATCATGCAACATATATTGTTGGCTTTACTATATTTTGGGAGAATTGCATTATTATTAGTGTTTTTTATGCTCTCGTGAAAAATGGGGGCGATCAGAATGTATGAAAAATTTGTATTCTTGCCTTATCTGCACAAAGAAACTTGTAAGCAGTTGAGGGGTTGTAACTGGTGTTTTATTGTTGAGGAGATGGGTTGAAAGACCATGAAAAATCTCTCTAGGTGAGATATTGGTTTTTGTGAAGTGGTAATCAGACCCATGAGGATACTCTTGAAGTAAGGCTATTGTTGAGAATTGTTCCATGGTGCACTAAGAATTAGTCACAAGGCTTAGAGACTTCCTATTCAACTTGTTACTGGTAACACTGGAAAGGGAAGTGAGGCAATCAAAGGACTATTGAGAAGAGAAGGGGCACACTTCCTTGGGTGTGATATATGCATGGGGAATAAGGGACAATGGGATATTTTTAGTAATGGGAACCTAGTACTGAGTAATGTTTTTGAGTGTTATACCTTATCCCTTCATTAGAAACCCTTTTTCCCTGCTAGAATAAGAAACAAAGTATATGTCTAGGAGGAATGTATGAGTTATGTGCTCATTGGTGAATTTCATAAAAGATAAGTGTTATTTATGTTCTTGTATTTTTTATCCCGTGCATATTTTTCTATGCTTGATATGGTTTAATTCAGGTATATGTATTCACATATATACTTAATTCTTCTTATTTTGTTTAATGATGCTTGCACATGTAAGTATGGTACTTATAGCCTGTATTGTAGTTTTTCATGAGTATGTTAGTTGATGATAGCCTTAACTGCTAATTTAATCTTGTGATTTTGGTTACAAGTCTTGAAGAAGATTATTCGATGGTCGTGTGCATAGGAATTTAGTCTGTGTACTCCAAGAGGATGGAAATCCATGGGAACGTACATGGAATTAGATTCCATGCACAAGGAAATCATAATTGACATATGATTCCTAGATGGTTGTGTGCATGGTTGTCTTGTGTGATCAGAATGTTGGTGCATGCAGTTATTGGTTTACTTCCACTACTTAACGTTGTGTTAAAAGGAGGATGTTTCTTCCGTTGAGATAAGTTTTATGGTGTGACTCAAGTGTGGACTAAGCACATTACCTCAAATGATATTGCATAGACTTGTGTTAGAGTAGAATCTGTGTTGTGAAATTTGAGAGTAACATTGTTCAGTACTGTGCTCGGGATGTTAGATCTTGGTTGACTCAAAGATACATAAATTGAGGTTGTGTGATGTGGCCCAGCCATGGGCCGCTGAGGACATTACAGTATGATAAGATCGATATTTTATTTTTTCGACTTGGCTTTATATGGTGTGAATCTGACTACATATTATATGTTCTCCACACCAATGGACACACCTTGATTATTGTTGTATATTTAGATTACTTACTCATTATTAGAAATAATAATGATATTATACTTAGATTGAAGAAACATCTTACTGAATCCTTTGATATGTTAGATCTTGGTACTTTGCCCTGTATTTTGGGTCTTCACGTATTACCACTTTGTGATGGAATTTTCATTTCTCTGTTTAAATATGTGATGGATTTATTGAAACATTTTCAAATGGATTATTTCAAGCCTTTTTCTACTCCTTTTAATTCTAGAGAAAATCTTACCAAAATCTGTCAAACACGTGCAGTCGATGCTACACTCTATAGAAAATTGGTTGGCAGTCTTATTTATCTTACTCATAGTAGACCTAACATTTTCTTTAATGTTAGTGTGGTTTCTAAGTTCATGTAGGAGCCTAATGAAATCCATTGTTAAGCATTCAAATGGATCATTCACTATCTAGAGAGTATCACTCATTTTGGTATCAATTATTGTCAAAGTTCATATTCGCTACCTGACTTGAACGAATTTGACTCAGCTAGTGACAGCGATGATCAAAAGTCAACTTCTTCCTATGTGTTTCTCTATAGCACTGGAAATTTGGTGTGATCATGAAATAAATAGAAGGAAGCCTCTTTGTTAACTATAAAATAAGGAAATCATGGCGTCATTCAAGTAGGTACTGAAATAGTATGGACTTGCCAATTTTTGGGATATCTTTGCATTCTTGTCCAAACCTCAACCAAAATATATTGTAATAACCAGAGTGCTATACAGGTTGTTCAAAAATTTGTTTCCCATGGTAAGATGAAACGTTTTGAGCTCTATGCTCATGATTTGAGATAGATGGTTTATGAGAACATCGTCTCTCTTGAATATTACAGAATAAAAGATCAATTTGTTGATATTTTCACCAAAAATTTAGTTGCAACCATATTTATCTATCTCTACATGATACTTTGGCTTCAGGAAGCTAAAATTATAAGGGGTTGTCATAATGTCATAATTTGACTTCTTGAATCTATAGAGTTGTGTTTTTATGGGGGAATGATGGAACAACAAGCATTGATAATTCATCACACATCTCCTGGGTTAATTCATTCTAGATTTTGACCTACATCTATATGAATTTGATCGAGTGATGAACCGACACACTACACCATTCGGTCAAGTAGTCGAAGTTCATTTCGGTTGGATAGTCAACTAATAGTCGAAGTCCATGTCGGTCAGATAGTCAACCAACAATCGAAGATAGTCAAGTGGTTGATCAATCAACACAATAACTGACTACACGTTGGATGGATATTCAGTTGGTTCAAGTCATGTTGAGCCAACTCGACAGAGTATATTTAGCAGAGTCAACTCTAACAATCAATGGTTACATGTGGAAAAGATATTTTTTATTATGTGGAAGTTTGTTAGATATTGAGACAATAAAAGTAGAACCCTTGGGTCATTATCAATCATGTATATTGTGCAATATATCATTCATATTAATATGTGAAACATTGATTGTGATGTTGTTATCACAATGCTCTTTAATTAAGTGGTATAACAGTGTCTTTAGAGAACACCGTTGTCTTCAATTTTTTTTTATTCCTCTTCAATTATTTGTAGTACCATGCTCTATGTTTCATGTCGTGTTCCAACCTATTCCCCAACACCATCAACCACTTGTCAAAAATGCCTTGCATTGGGTCTAACTTTAGGAATCCTCTAGGAGGCATAATAAAATAATAATTGAGTAATTGTATTTTTTTTTTTCAATGGAATTAATGTAAATGTATTTCTTAATTTGACATTTTTTTATAAAGTGATTGGTTGCATGTTTATTATTGGGAAACAAAATCCACAATTCTAATAAATGTTTGGTATAATTTTTTAACATACTAAATGCATTGTGCTACTAATACTATAAATGTAATGTTCAATATTTTTACAATCACAATTCTGATGACAAGTGACCTGACTACCATCTACCATTTCACGCCACTACGATGTGAAATCAAGAGAATGTTATTCAAAAATCATAGCTTAGAGACGAAGTATACCAAACATGGTTGAATCAACCACCTATTCAATTCCCACTAGATCCTCAACCACCAATTGGAAACTTGTATAGTGACACTAATTATTCACATGTTTTGGATGAAGGAAATGATATATAGGTTGGTATGGATGATTTCTTATGGGATATCCAAGCCATGGTGGGAATGATTTTACATGAATTCCAACAAAATGAACTAGGGGATGACATTGTTATTGTCGATGCCTTGTTCTAAATACTGAAATATGCTTCCACCACCCCTCTCTTGGATAGGGTTCAATGTATACCCAACTAGGGACAACAATGTTACTGCACAATCTAAAACCAATGTATGATATTTTAGACATGCCTTTCTCAACACTTTTGAGGTAACTAGCCATTAAGTCTGCTAATTTTTTAAGGAATATTGTCACACAATGAAGGAATCAAATGGTTCATTTTGTGCATTCTTAATGACTATGTCCATCTATGTTTCCCACTAATTTTAGTTTTCACAAATATAAGGTACTTTTGAGTGATAATTTCTTTCATGATAGTTGTACAATGGAAAATAAAACACTCAAAAGGTTGGTCGTTGAGTACATACCATACCACACATTTCTAAATGATTATATTCTACCCATATATGAATATGAAGACAAAGTGATATGTCCAGAATGTGAGCACGACGGGTACCAAAAATTAAAAAATAAGGCTAAGTCACATGGTCCTCCTCATAATATATTGAGGCACATGCCTCTAATTCCAAGGATTCAAAGGCTCTTTTGTTGCAAAAAATTAGTTGTGTTGTAGGGGTGGAATACCTCACATATAAGTGAGCCAAGAGTTATGTGAATCCCAACAAATTCAATATCCATGAATAATATAGAGGATACATGGCTTGATAAATTCAAGGATGAAGTAAAGAGCCTATGATTGAGCATATCCATGGATGGCTTTGACCTATATTCCCTCCAAAACACCAACTGTTTTTTTTGGCTAGTGGTATTAATAAATGAAAATATCCCCCCTTGGTTCTACATTAGGAATGAACATTTCATGTTGTCTCTTATAGTCCTAGGTAGAAGAGAAGTCAAGAGAATGGATGTCTACCTCTAATCATTGGTTAATGAATTTAAGAAATTATTGGAATGGATACATGTATATGATGTATCAATACTAATCAAATTGGAGAGGTTTTTTACATTGTATTGCATATGTGCATACACCACACATAATTACCTAGGACTAGGAGTTTTCTCTAGTAAGCATGTTTATTGATTTGTTTACATCTATAATATTATTTGGCAAACTTAATTTGGTGAAACAACATTTTTGACACTAACATGCTCTGTATACAATAAGATCATAGGTATTTTTTCAAAAGAGTATCATGGATGTAAATTTTGTGGACCTTCTATAAAATATAGGTGGTCCAACAACCTACAAAATCTAGTGTATGACTGCTTGAGTGTATTCCTCCCATAATTCCACCCTTAAAGAACAATTTCCTCTTATTTCAACGATAAACTAGAGATAACCTAGAGACCTGAAATAATCACATCAATATATTGGATTAGGTCATATGAAAGAGAGACGGAGAAGGAAGTGGTATAATTTTTTTATTCATATGAAGAACCTATGTTCGATGATCTTGAATTTTTTGACAACTATGTTGAGAAAATTCGCATTGGTATAAAAAGGAAATATATATCTTATGAGCTTCCATACTACGAGAATATTAAGATTCCCCACATAGTATATAAAATTCATATATTAAAAGATGTTTGATATTATTTATAGAGGAGTATATCATCGAATAAAAGTGACACATTGGTCGTTAGAAGAGATTTTGTTTCTTAGAATACTAAAAAGAGGTATTTTCCAAGAAAAGAAAGTAGAGTAGCGGTTGGCCCCTCTTGGTATTTTAAAGAAGCTGATGTCCAATGGATTTTTATCAAACATGATATTTCTATAGAAAAGGATGTTATATTAGGTGTGAAGGAACCCTCTTTATATCGGTCGATTATGTGACATTTCTTCACTCTAGAATGGAATTTCTTTGGTTTTAAATCACATGACCATTAGAACCTCCTAAGGGTATGTATGTCAAATAAATGATTATTTTTGTATAGTGTAGATTAAAATATACTACACACTCACAAATTTTTATCAATTAATGTTATGTGTGTCTATTTTGTAGTGCTTTTATCCTTTTATCATGTTTGGTTATATGAACCATGTTGTCCCCCAAGAACTGGGACGTGCCATACCAAAATTATATGCATTTATATGTTGGATCCCATTAAAGGAGATTCCTATGGATAGAATTCCATGGTGGCATTGAGAGATATCTAAGATTGTTTGTATGTTCGAGAATGAACTACCCACAAGTTTGATGGACTTGCAATTCCATCCTCTAGTTCACTTACTTGATGAGGTTGAATTAGCTTGGGTGTTTTTAGGGACCTAACCTTGCTAACCCCTCACATAGATAGAACAATATATTTTCCATGTAATAAAGGCTAACAATAGTCAATAAGGGCTATTTAATAAACATTAACAAGTCAATGGAAGAAGACCTAATAGAAGCTTCTGTTTCTAGAAATATCTTCCTCTAGAATGTTCTTTAGAAGGTAGAACTAATATAAATAAGAGTAGGATGCATGACAAAGCTTTATCTTGAGAATTATTGTAATAGAGCTCTTCTCTGCTGGATGTTTCCCCCTCAAAGAGGGAAGTGAACATTTCTTTCTTTGAATAAAGGTATTATTTATGGTATTTATCTTCCACAAATTTTGTTATTCCATTGATATCTACTGGATATTCATGTTTCTTCATATTATATTACATTTGGTGCCTTACAAGTGGTATTAGAAATTTTTCCTTGGAAGGAATTGCGGGTAAAATGTTTTCCAGGGTAGAGACATGTACTTTTGGTGTCTTTAAATTTAAGGTAATATATCTATTATAATAGCTAAAAACATAAATATTGTAGAAAATAACAATGGAACAACACACTATATGAAACCACAACACATAAATAATACCTTTATTGATATAAAACAATGTTCACTTGCCTCTTCAAGTGGGAAACCTCTAGCAGAGAAGAGTGTTGGGTCTCCTTTTTGTTGAAGGAAAATCTCCCTGCGGACAGGTAGATCTCCTCAAAGAGATAGACTCTTAACTCTAAGATAGAAAATGCTTATCATGGTCACTGACTTCCTTTTAGGTCTACACAAACTAATGCATGAAGAGAAAGGAGGAAAGACATACCTTTTACTAGTGTTTGTCACTACACGATCTGAGTTGAACTCCAATATTGAGATCCTCGATAAGTCCTGTAGACAAACAAAGTACAACCGCTTCCCATTCTATCGATATTAGTTCGAAGTAGACCTATCTACTTAGAGACAAATTCATTTAATGTCAAACACAAATTAGAAAGAAGCATGCCAAGAATATTACATTAATGAGGACAAAAAGTTACTTATAGACATAGATGGAATGTACCAGTTTCGTCAAGTTCTCCTTGCCTAACCCTTACTCAAAAGCTCCACAATCAAAATGACGATAGCTTTGTTGATTAGCCTACACTTCACTATGTGTTTCCTATGAGATCATAGGTTTCATGCTTCTCATCACTTCTCCAAATATCACTTATGAGATCATAAGTTTGGTATCATTCTCCATCCAGATCCCCCTTTTCACCATGAGAAATCCTACTTATATAGCCTTGGAGAGGCTCAACCACTTGAGATATCATTGGGATGATTTGAGGATTTTCCTCCTTGAGTTACATATCTTCCCGAAGATCATGGCTGGGCTAGGGGTTCGAATCCAATTGCCTTCCAAGATTGAAAAGATATTTCCCCCATTCTCCTCAACAAACCAACTGCTGCCCAGAATAGGTAGCGGTCCCTCAAAAGGGCCATTAGAGCGTTATAGTGCTCCCTAGTAGGCTTTAGGGGGGCGCCAACAGTCCTGAGAGTAGGAGCGCTCCTTCAAAAGGGATGATACCATGTTATAACGCTCCGATATAGACTAGAGGGGAGCGCCAACACTCCTAAGAGAGGTATAGGGGAGTGCTCTCCTCCAAAAACTCAGTATTTTGGGTTCTTTCAGATGGAAAAAGGTTCATAAGCCCAGTTAACCATTCCTCCTCTTCCAAATCAAGTGTTTGATGTGTGTCAAGTGTCCTTCTCATGTCTTTATAGGCATGAAATAGGCATCATGGCAGTATTCTTTCCTTGACACTTGCAACACTTGTGAGAAAAATGCGACACTTGCGACACTTGTAATGACGACACTTGTGACAATATCGAAGTGAGTAATTTTGGTGTGTAACAGATTTCCCCCCAAAGTATGAAGTTAGAAGATGAGAACTAATAACTGAAATGCTTTGTAGAATTTCAAGTAAGGGTATAGACGTAGAGAACCTGACAGAAGTTGGACACAAACATCCGACAAATATTATGACATGTTTCAAACCCAAGGCAGACATGCCTATGCTTGGGTGATGAAGACTTGCAAGATATGGCCACCATAAAATACACTTCAGATCCATAATTGTATTGATAAAAGGTATAGCCACCGAGGGTACAGTGTGGATCTATACTCTTATGACCTGAACTGATCGTAGCCATGAGGAATACACAGTGGATCTATGAGATGACAAGACATAGCCATGACCAATACAGAGTGGATCTATGTGACAGTATATGTGTCATGGTTCAAGAGAAACTCCGCCACAACCTGGGCAAAGTACATATCAGAGTGATCACTCAACCCAGGGTCTTCTTACCGATCTCGATGTAGTACGAATCTAACCATATGAATATATGTCTTGATGTTGAACATGGAAGAAACCACTTGATTACCGGTCAGTGATGTAAATCATTAACAAGAGCGAGGGAAATCATCATTAATATCAATGATTCCCAAGGTACTTCTAGTACATTCCAATGAATGTGAATGGATGAGGTGAAGTCGAACATCCATGGAATCATTCGATCAGAGGTCAATGATGTAAACCCACTGTCGAACGTGAGGAGGCCTTCCATTGAGGCATGCAGGTTCCAAAGTACTAATCGGTTTCTAAGTCTAGTCCCTGGATAATGTGTTGAAGTCAACAGGAATAGACTCGTCGAAGGAGGGCCTTGATCTATCCCCCATCATCGACATGAAACAGACACAGAGATGTAATTGGTAGATCAAGTGAACATGGACTGACACAGGTATTGAGACAAGATATTTGTGATGGCTGACTCACGAGGCAGATACTTCCCTTGAACACTGAGGCACAATAGTAGAAACATTACATGGACCAAAACTTGATGATGCGATGGATGTTGTGACTTACGTCAAGTGACCCAAAGGAGTGAAAGAAACTCAAAGGATTGGCTTAGTGCAGAGGTTCAATGGATTAAGATGTGCAAAAAGACAAAGTGCAATGTTCAAGGGTGACTCTAAGAGTGGTAATGTTCTCAAAAAAATGCTTGGCTTGTTTCTTTCATTTCTTTCCCCCATCCAGATAGACGAGTACCTTTTTTAATTTAACGATCTCAAGGAGGATAACACATGCTCGATAAAACTCACCTTCGGTAAGTTCCCCTTCATTTGTTTAATGAACTAGAAGAAGTAAGGGTTCGGTCCCGTATGGGCCTGTCGATGTTTGTTTTATTGAGTCCAAAGACAGAAAACTCGAAGGTTTTTCATGATTATAGAGTTTGGAAAAACACTTAAAAGAGAACTCTCTCAGTTTATTTTTCGTAAAGTAGTTGGATGAGACTGAAAAAGAGATAAACTATCGCTCAACAGTCGTTTTATTCAAATACTTTAACGAGCATGAAGAGAACAAGGTCGCTTGACAATCTTTTCATGTTTAGAGATTCTGAAAAGAACTTAAAGGTGACTCCAATGTTGTCCTTTTTCATAATGTTAGTCTCGCGAGGCCGAAAAGAGATAAATTATCACTTGAAAGACGCCCTTTTAAACCTTTCAATGAGTGGGAAAGGAAGCAAGATCACTCGACAATCTTTTCATGTTTAGAGAGTCTGAAAAAATCTTAAAGGAGACTCCAGGGGGTTCCTTTTTTGTGTATCCATACAGGTCCAAAAAAGAGATAAAAGTCTACCAGGATGCATTCTCATGTATTTATGAGCACAAGAAAGAACAAAGACTAAGCTTGGTATGCCCTCAGCTTGAAAGCTCATGTCTTAACTCTAGAAAGATCATCAAAGGCTGGAGACATGCCCTCCAAGCTTCAATTCATTCACTGGCTCTGAGGTCGTCACCAATTTCTCTAGTAGATGAGAAAAAGGAGAAGGGTGGATGAAAAGACGGTTCAAGAGAGGTGACTGTGTCATTTTTAACGAGCTTGACACAGGGAAAGAACTATGCTCAAAGCCTCTATTTCATTTTTTAATGAGCTTTCCACAAAGAAGAGAAACTATGCTCGTGGTTTTGTCCGGATCATGGTTTCCAAGAGGATAATGCTCTAGAAGGGTACCATGTCAAAGGATAAAATGTGGTCATGGCCTCCAAGAGATATTCGTTGGATGGAAGGTAATCACTTGAGAAGGGACACATGTTGAGGGTTGTGATAGGAGTAAGGAGATCAGGTTCCAATAACCCTACCAAAGAAATCACCATGTCCACTACTGGATCCAAACCATCGGAAGTTGAAAGCATGGGAGACGATAGAAAATTGACATCAGGAGGGGAGATAGACTGTATATTTGCCCGAATTTTTTCACAAGGGGGAAGAAAATAGGATCGATGACAGTTATTAACCCGAGGTAACTTTTCAATGCGAAACATTTCGGGAATAGATTCATCAAAAGGAAAAATTGGGGAAATGCAGTTGATTGTAGACGACAAGGAACTCAACTGTGATTGCATCGAGGAAATGTTAGGCACCAATAGATGTTGGTTATTCGATGAGGGAGAAGAAGATGGGATAGAAACGTATGATGTTTCGGCTGGACTAAGTGGCACAGTGTCACTTAGTGCATCGAATTCCAACAGACAAGGTACAATCCCAGGGTCAGATGATTCCAAAGATTGATAAGCCACGGTCGAAATCATATTGACGGTGGAAATATGATGGGTAGTTGGTGGAAGTGGTGTATGGAAGGTACCCATGAGTGTAGATTCTTTTAGTAAGCCAACACCAACGCTTTCATACATGATCTTGTGGTCTCCCAAGAAAGGAATATTGTTGGTAGTAGGAGTGCGAGCATCGGTCGTGCAGAAATCCAACTGATCAACAATGACAATTTTTCCCTGGTGAGGAAATTGGACACATCGGAAAACTGATGAGGCAACATTAGTCATAGCATAAAACCAACTTCTTCCAAGTAACAAGTTGTAATCGAGGGGAAAATCGACCACCTCGACATCAACAGTAACAGTTTTTCCACCCAATTGGATGGGCAGGGACTGTAACAGCCCATGGAGATGAAAACCTCACCCATCGAAGGCGCGTAACATCGTCATGGATTTGTTGAGTGCTGGTGATTTTAAAACTTTCCAACACGCCAAAGACATGACACAAGTCGAGGCTCCCTCATCCAGAATAGTTCGGTGGATTTGTTGATTGTGAACAACAACATCAACTTGGAAAGAAAGTTGGTGGGAGAGTCGAGATGCATAATTTTCCAGGTTAACCATGATCTGATTGGATGAATAAGGGTCAACAACACCAAGAGAGGATAAGAGAATTCTACATTGACTGGGGCAGTGCTGTAGAACTTCTAACGTAGACACAACACACGGTGCTTGAGCCAAATCTTCAACAATGTTGTAGTTTTGGGCAGCACGTGAACAAGGATTAAAGGTAGCTTTACATATAGTGCTCTTAGGAGGGCGTAAGATAGATTCGAATGTAGGTTTCTCAATCTGGAGTGGTCCAGATAAAGGATTAATTGATGGAAGATTGACGAAGGACAATGATGGATCCGGTAAAGTACCAACACCGTTAGTGTCTTTTCTTTTGACATGGTTACCTTGTGTGTCATATGTCTTAGAGAGAGTTGTCAAATCATCCCATTAAACATATAAATATGTGCACTCGATGAGGCCTCATCATTGGGATCGCTAGAACTACCCCCAAGAGAGGTGGTTTGAGCAACCATGGATTGTTGTTGTGGAAAAGGCTGAGTAATCACAGCGGGTTGTGACTTCCCTTGGAAAATTTTGGCCACTTCATTGTGAAGTGGACAATCTCAAGTGTAGTGATCGTCACCAAAAATGATACATGGGAATTTTAGTTTCCGTTGTGGTTGTTTTTTGGCAGCAGGTGGTTGAGTTTGATTTTTTGTTTGTTCATTATTATTTTTTGATTTATTCTTTGTCTTCTTCTTACCTCCAGATTGTTGTGAAGGGGCATATTGAACTGCTTTCACCTCAGATATCTGAGTTTGGGGGGAGGTAGAGGGGGGTGTAGTCGATTTGGAAAAATATTGAGTTTTGATAGAACCGATAACACCATCTGCATGAGATGAGGATGATGGTTTAGAAGGATTGGTATTAGCTCGAGCAGCATTCAAAAGTAAATCATACAAAGTAACAGATTGGGAATAAACCAAATCTAAATACTGAGCCCGAGTGATGGCTTGTTCCTCTGTGACCGTACCACCCATAGTGACAACATGAGTGATCGGGGGTAACAGTGATTTAGTAAACCATTCCGCCAATAGCATGTCAGGAATGACTGCCTTGATCATCCTTCGTCGTCGCCTCCACTCATGAATATGGTTAGAGATATGCACGAAGTTAGTTTGATGAAGGGAGGTCAAGAGTTCAGTACCCATCTCATAGTGAATAGGCAGTTGAAACTGCGTGAGGAAAGACATGGAAAGGGAATTGAGATCATGAAAAGAAGCACGTGGTAGTTCAATATACCACTTTTCTACTGAACCGGTAAGTGTTTGTTGGAAAAGACACAAACGTATAGAACCATCCATGAGGGAGTTTGATGAACACCACAAATAGAAAGTCATCACATGGTTGTTTAGATCTTCACCAGGGTTTCTATCAAATTTTGGAATATCATAAGGAAGTTTAGCTGGAATGACTGGCCAAAACGGTGAATGAGAAATAGGATCATTAGTTAACCGAGACAAGTCTGGGAGATCCATAGTTGCAAGGAAAGGTAGTTGTCGGTTAATTTGCGAATGATACTGGTGTGGCGTAGGAACACCAGTAGGAACATAGACTTGGTTAGGTGGATAGTTGTAACCAGTAGGTCCTCCTACATATGGTTGTTTCTGGCCAGGATAAGAAGGATTCAATGGTGCATGAGAAACATTGGCATAACCCGGTAGGTTCTGAACATTATAGGCTAGGTGATTTATTTTCCCATGAAGAGGATAAACATTTTTCCCTGGAGAATGGTAAGGAGTAGATCCCAGAGGCGGATACACATGAGGCCCATGAGGAGGATAAGACTGTGGTCCCGGAGAACTTCAGGTGGTGTTTTGGATGCCTCCCAGATAAGATTGCCTGTAAGATGTTCCGAAAGGGACAGGATTGGATACTCCTCGTAGTGGGTTATTATACAAGTGCCCCCCAACGTGGGGTTGAGTAAAAGTGCCTCCTAAAGATACTCCCCAGGATTGTGAAGGGTTTCCAGTGAACGAGGATTTCCCCCCTGCCAGTGGTGGATTTATGACCGGGGTATGACTGGAAAACAGAGGTTTCCCTCTAGGAGAAGCATGAAAAGGGGACTGTCCCCCAGGAGGGGTAGGCCCGCCATGGAAAGGTAGTCCTCCAGGAGGAAATGGTTCATTGGATGGTGGTTTCCCTCCAGCTAGTTGTGTTTGGCTAGTAGGGGTCTGTATTCTCGGGTGAGAAGATGTCCCAGCAGGATCATGTGGAACATGTGGAGATGTGGAGTAAAAAATTGTAGAAACAGGGGTAGAGATTGAAGTGCTTTGTGGATGAGTAGAGGTGATGGGTCCAACATTAGGATGGACTTGTGATGGTGTAGTAGTAGGGTTAATAACCTGATCGATTGGGTCATTCATGGTTTGACTGGATGGTCCTGTTTCACTAGGAGTGTCGTGAGGATGAAAGGGTTGTCGAAAGGATTCAAAATGTTCATAGAGATCGCGTCTCGATTAAGTCGTCCATATAGAATGAGAAGGCATGGGATTGGTTTCTACTGCAGTGCTAGGATGAACATGAGTCCTATACTCGTCACAAAAGATTGGTTCTGTGGATCACATATATGTTTCGGTAAAGATCCTCTCTGGTAATTGTGAGATTTCTTTGTCTATGACGTTCCCAAGGGAGTCTAAACAAAGAAAAATTGGTTCGAGAGGGGTTACCGACACAGATGTAGTGGGATTTTCAACCGTGACCAAATAACCTTCTGAGTTATCTAATGAAGGAGTAATAGCACTTCCAACATGAGATTGATTTTCTACCTCTCTACAGTAGTTGTCTTCTGGAGGGTTAGGAGGTAAGGGTTGATAGCCTTGCGGAGGTAGCCCTTGCATCCTATGTGATCATCGAAGACCTTTATCCTCTACGGGCTCAATTGTGGAGAAAAATAGAACACACTAAAAATCTAGGGACAAATAACAAAAAGAAACTGCATGCGCTAATAAAATCTAGGAATCAACCAAGCAGACAAAACTTCTCTCGATGATCGTACTAGTTGGTGATGAAATCCAACATCGTGTGATCAAGTCAATAAGGGGCTAGTATATGGTGGATCAGTTACAATGGCGACGTGCTTAACGGACTTTCATCTTGGTGCAAGCTTCCATGCAGTAATTGTGGATTTACCCTCTAAGGAGCCCGAGTGAGTTTGACCAATGTCTGTTCCAGGTACAGGGAGACTTCCCTTCACCGTCACCTTGTGTAAGTACCTAAATATTATGGAAACTAAAGACACCAATTCATAGTGAGTCTCTGGGAAGGTACAGTCAACAATCCGATCCGAAACGTATGGGCAGGATAACAAGTCTAAAATCAACCTGAGAGGCTCCGACACATAATCGTGGGTATACCTCCAAGTGACTCCCAATATACGATTCGACCACTACAAACAGTTGAACCACAGAGGGCTAATCTCCATAATTCGCTCGAATGCGACCTCTTGCGTAACCCCTGTGTGAGAGGGGGATCCCAGAAAACCAATATGACAATTGGATTTGACTCTCCCTAGCTCAAGATGCTAATTTTTGTTTTGAAAACTTTGGAGAGTTGTACTCATAGCCTAATCCAAAGTGCTAACCCTAGTCTACTGTTGGTAGAATATCCTAAAAAAAAAAAGTTCTAGATAATTTTTAATTACCATTCGTTTTACAGTTGTTCTTTACTCATAGGGTGCACGAAAGTGAAACTGATGGAATGAGGAGTCAATTCCCAAAAAGATGCATGAAATATGATAAGCAATCGTTTCTTTTCAATGAACACCTATTTAAGCGAAAGAGAAAGAGTCATTTTCACTTTCAAACACTAATATGAAATGTCCTCTATCAATTGGTTCTTAATCGAATCTAATGCAATGCTAAAACATTTTCAAAAATTCCTTCTAATATGCAAACCAATCACTAATATGTGTCTTTGTCATTTGTATGCGAATGATGATTAATTGAATGAAAAAAAATTCTCCTACCAACTACCCTTTTAGATCAAGCAGATTCGGACAAGTATGATCAGATTTCGCACACACGACACACACACCCTCTTGCTGTGATTGAAATAAGAAGCAAACAGAAAAAAAAGATAACAAAGAAAAATCAAACAATTCACACAAAAATGAGGTGTTTGAATAACAATTACCTCAAAGAACCAAATAATATGATTCACATATTGTTGGTGCCCTTCACGAGAGTTCCCGCTCAGTCGAAAAGGAGAGAAGAAAGCAGTGGATTGATTTCATGCTCTCAACAACAGAAAACTCAAAGATAAAGAAGAAGGCTACAAAATCTGAACAACAAGGTGTTTATTCCTCATAAGGAAGGATGTCAAAGGCCAATGGGGAGAAGCATTGAATCACAAAGAATATTAGCAAGTGAAAAAACAGGGTCTGAACCTCAAAAAATGCAATTGTTTAAAAGATGTTGTGCAAAAAGGGGCTGGCTCTCTGGTGTAGGGGATACTAGGGTGTTATAAAGCTCTGTCTGAGGCTTCCTGGGAGTGTTGGCACTCTTCTAACATGGGCACAGGGGCACCAGGCTTAAACAACTCATAAAAATGTCAAAAAACCCAAACTTTCAGTCAAATTTTGACAGTCAAGCTGAATGTGATGACGTAAAGAGTCAATCATCATATGAAATCAAACAAATGGGGTGAACAAGGTTTGAAAACAATCAAAGGGTAAGGCAAGGTCTACGAGGAAAAATCAAAACTAAAAGTTTCGATTTGAGTCCCCAGTGGAGTCGCCAGTTTCTGTTGAAGGAAAATCTCCCTGCGGACAGGTAGATCTCCTCAAAGTGATAGACTCTTAACTCTAAGATAGAAAGTGATTATCATGGTCACTAACTTCCTTTTAGTTCTACACAAACTAATGCATGAAGAGGAAGGAGGAAAGACATACCTTTTACCGGTGTTTGTCCCTGCATGCTCCGAGTTGAACTCCAATCTTGAGATCCTCGATAAGTCCTGTAGACAAACAAAGTACAACCACTTCCTATTCTATCGAGAATAGCTCGAAGCAAACCTATCTACTTAGAGACAAATTCATGTAATTTCAAACACAAATTAGAAAGAAACAGGCCAAGCATATTACATTAATGAGGACAAAATGTTACTTACAACCATAGATGGAATGTAGCAGTTTCGTCAAGTTCTCCTTGCCTAACCCTTTCTCAAAATCTCCACAATCGGAATGAATATAGCTTCACTAATTAGCCTCCACTTCACTGTGTGTTTCCTATGAGATCATAGGTTTCATGGTTCTCATCCCTTCTCCAAATATCACTTATGAGATCATAAGTTTTCTATCATTCTCCATCCAGATCCCCCTTTTCACCATGAAAAAGCCTACTTATATAGCCTTGGAGAGGCTCAACCACTTGAGATATCATCGGGGTGAGTTGAGGATTTTCCTCCTTGAGTTACAGATATTCCCTAAGATCATGGCTAGACTAGGGGTTCAAATCCAACTACCTTCCAAGATTGAAAATATCTTTCCCCAATTCTCCTCAACAAACCAACTATTGCCCAGAATAGGTAGCGCTCCCTCAAAAGGGCCATCAGAGCGTTATAGCACTCCCTAGTAGGATTTAGGGGGGATCCAACACTCCTGAGAGTAGGAGAGCTCCTTCAAAAGGGTTGATACAGTGTTATAACGCTCCTAGAGAGACTATAGGGGAGCACCAGCACTCCTAAGAGAGGTATAGGGGAGCGCTCTCCTCCAAAAACTCAATTTTTTGGGTTCTTTCAGATGGCAAGAGGTTCATAAGCCCAGTTAACCATTCCTCCTCTTCCAAATCAAGTGTTTGATGTGTGTCAAGTGTCCTTCTCATGTCGTTATAGTCATGACATAGACATCATGGCAGTATGCTTTCCTTGACAATTGCGACACTTATGAGCAAAATGTGACACTTGCGACACTTGTAATGACGACACTTGCGACACTATCGAAGTAGGTAATTTCTATGTGTAACACTTTTTGATACCTCCAATTTCCTTATCTTGTCCTATATTTTGACCAAATTTACCTCAAAGATATGCACTATTTTCTTATTTTCCTCAAAAGACATGTCTTTTAGCCATTCTTGTGTATATATGAGGTAACTTATGTTTAATCATGATTTGTGAGATCTATTAATGATTGGAATTGAATAATTGATGTTAAATTCTCTCTAATTGCTTTGAATGATCTAAGCATACCTTATGACACAACTCCTCTTCATTTGGTACTTGTTTCAACGTTCATCTGGCATTCAATTCATCTGGTACCTATCTCTATGCTCGTCTGGTACCAATGTTGTGTTCATCTTTTACCTATTTTCCACACTCATTTGGTACCTATTCCTGTTTTATTTCGGTACCGATATAGTTGACTGTGTGCATCTGGTACCAGTCTTCTTGTTCCTATTGTGAGCATCCGGTACCAGTTCCACATTTGCAGGATTGAGTGTTTGAACGAGTTTTTTCTCGATGGGTTCAAGAATTTTGTTGGCTCTAACATCCTTTTCTCATTGAAGACCACGATACACATTCATCCTGATGCACTTTGTGTCATGAGGATGAAATCATTTCCTTGAAAAATGATACATCAACCAATTATAATATTTGTGTAGTCATTTGATGTTATCTCTAAACTTTGATTGTAACGATTGTTTCTCTTTAAAAGAGATACCCTTGTAGATGATAGAGAGACATAGACATAGTTAAGCATTTTTATGTTGTAGAATTGATTGTTGAAGACTATTGATTGTACCCATGTTTTTAATGTAATGATATAAATTGCAATTCATGGAATCTATGAGTGTGATCAAGTCTTCTCTTCTGTAAGTTTCTTTTAAAAACTACCTTGTTGGTATGAAAAGGGCCCACCGAACCAACCAAGGTAATCTTCTTTGCATTTATTTATGAACATAATTTTGGTTTTCTATGTGTGGATAGAACAATTATGTGTTTCATCATAGCATCTAACTTTATTCATGTTATGTTTCAGGCATACACTTGATATCATGCAATAAAGATGTGTGGTAATTCTGGGTGAGTGAGATTTTTGGGTGCAACATAATCTTTCTCAGTGAAATGTAGATTTATAAGTAAATACTTGTTATTCCTGTGTGTGTGCAGGTAGACAATCATTTGTTAGACTGAATGTTGTAGTGTTTGTTTCTATTTTGCAAATCTAGTGACAATTAAGATCTCAATCTCTCACCCTGCATGAGCCTATAATGCACCATCTCACCACACCTAGAGTTTATTCCATAATTCATTAGTCTACATCTTGAAAACACAAGCACAATGAATACCTCCATCTCTAACCCTACATTATCCTATAATGGAGTGTCTTACTTCACCTGGTATTTCTTCTAGGATTGATTAAGATTTATTTTTTAATTGTTGTTGGTTTAGTTTCTATAGGAAATGTATTCAAAGTTCATCTTTCCCTTTCATGAGCTTGGAAATGAACATATTCATCACCCGAGCAAGAGTTTTAGATCACATACTTGTTTATGAGATTTTCTTTTTGATTTTTGAATTGTGTGGAGAGTGTTACTTGAAAAGTATGAAAATAGAGTATTCATTTTAGATTGTTTTCTTATGTAGGCTATACTCATCATGCATAGGAATTTATCTATTATCGGAACATATAGTGCATCAAATCTATTGATTATGAAATCATATTGACATATTAAATGGTTGCAATATATTAAAAATATAATTGCATCAGCATTTTTGCATCGTTGTCAGGGAGTTGTAGACGATAATAGGTAGTATTTGAATTAGATTGATTTTATGGTTTTGGATTGGTTTTAAGGACAGACTAAGGTTGGAGAGAAGATGGTAATATGTGAGGGAATATCCCACGCATCCACTTTAGTTGGTTTGCTACAAATTCAGGTTGTCCTCTGACCTTCAGTAGTTAAAGTTTCAATTGTGTTTGTATTGTATATTTTTTTATGCGTAGATGTAGGGATAGTAAAGGTAGATTTATTGCATTCAAAATTGCAGAAAATTCAAGAAAACCCCCTAAAGTTACATAAAAATATAGAAAACCCCCCGATACTAATTCAACTAATTTCTATGTAGGAGAAACTCTCAGAGGAGAGAGTGCAAAGGAAGTAATTGAAACTACAACCAAAGGTCCTAAATCTAAAGCTAATTTGCATATTGAAAACATATCACAACAAGCAGTAAGGGAAGCACTGGAGACCAAATCAGAAGGAGGAGATGGAAAAGGGAAAGGGGTAGTGGTAGAAGAGGTTGAATCTACAACCAGAGAAACACACAAAGTATTGGAGCAGTTGGATATTCCAACTAGTCAAGTGGTTGAACCATCACTTAGTGGAGAAACATCACTTGTAGCCTATAACATGCTATTTGGAGATATGGAAGATGAGGAAGGGAATGCAAATAATGAAACTGAGACATTTGGATTCACAATATTAGACATTACCATTGATGTTTCTATGAAGAATATCCCATTTTCATCATTACCTCACTTCCATGTTATGTCAACAAAAGATCCTGATTCATTTTTGTTTGAATTTGATATACTATGTAGAAGTTATAAGTATACCGATAATGCACAAAAATTAAAATTCTTTCTAGCCACACTTAAAGACTCAACATTAAGGTGGTTTATGAGTCTAGGAGAGCATACTATCTTATATTGGGATAATATGAAAGAAACTTTCCTTTAGAAATATTAGGATTATTGCAAACCTATAGATGTTAGGAATGATATATTTAAAATGCAATAGTCCAAAGAGGAGAGTGTGGAAGATTACCTAGAAAGGTTCCTATACAATTATCAAAAGAAAAAACAATTTGCCTTAGATACAACCACAGTTAGAACCATATTCCTAAAGCGTATAATGGATGATTGTATTGAGGTACTGAACCTCATGATTTCTGGGGATGTATATCATAATCCATTTGCAGAAATTGTAGAGTATTATAAAAGGTACTCCCGCATTGAAGAAAAAACAACAAAAAGTGTAAGGGATCTTATAAGAATAACTACTAAACCTACTCCAGGAGGTGTTACAAGGACATAATTAGGGAATCTTCTAGAAGAATTCAAAATGCACATCCTAAAATAAATCAACACCCAGTTAAACACCATGAAGATCAAAAGGAAACAAGAAGAAGAAAATGTTACTTTAGCAATTTTCTGTCCTCGATGTAGGAAAAAACATCTTGAAAAACAACATCTTATTAATGTCACTAAAATTTTTGGGCTTGGTACAAAATATCATCCTACTAATGAGTTCCCTTCCTTACCTGGACTAAAATCAATTTTTAAGGGAGGAGGGGAACCTCAGGAAACATCATATCCCTCTAAGAGAGCATGGAGACAACAAAATCCCAATATATTTTTTGATCCTACCACATAATACCCACAACAACAATGGATTCCTACAATGCCTTACTCTCAATGGACACATGAGAAACCATAAGTCCAACCTTGGAAACAAGGATGCAGGGGGGTTGCATATGGGAATGTTCCTTTTAAGCCACCAAATTTTCGTACTTACCCACAATATCCTTCCAATATCTCTCAGTTGTTACCTGGATTTAATCCATCCCCTCTACCTCCACCTTCCCAGCTGTAGCAAAAACTCACAATGCCTTTCAGCCCAAATCAACAACAAAAAAATCAAGATGCACCTAATTCAAACCCCCCTTGTCCTACCCCTATTCCTGCACAACCCATCCCTAATCCAAACAATAGACCCAAACAACCTATACATAATATTGAAGTACACACTTTCCCAACTTATGTTATAACTTCTACTTACTGAATGAAATTCAATTAATATATGGGAAGCTCTTGAATAAACCAAATTCTACAGTGGTTATTAAAGAAGAATAGAAAATAGATAAGCAACCAAATTAAGAAGAAGACATCCTTTTATAAGAGGAAATTCCTCCTAACACTCCTCAACCATCAGAAATACCTCAGGAAACTAATCCTCCAGCTTATCCAGAAAGGTTGCTTGTGAAGAAACGCGAGGTACCTCTAGGACATGATTTAGACGCTGAACTAAGGAATATATGTGTAAATATTCCCCTACTTCAAGCCCTCAAATATATTCATATCTATTCCAAAATTATAAGGGATCTTTGTGTTAAAAATTCTGGAAGGAAGAGGAAGGAACCTCTTGTTATATAGTTGGTTGGACAATTGTCAGAATTTATATCGGAAATTCCATATAAATATAGTGATCTAAGAAATCTAGTGGTGACTATCGAAATTAATGGTATTTCTTTGTCAAATACACTTATTGATATAGGAGCAACAATAAACGTTATGAATGTTGACACCATGTGAACCCTACAACTAAATCACTTACGACCAACATAGACCTTGCTGGAATTGGTAGACAAATTAGTCATTATCCCAAAAGGAAGTCTAGATTATGTAACAATCACCTTAGCCTCCTGGGAGTATCATGTGGACTTCTTGGTAATTCATTCAAAATCCTCCAAACCTTGACATCCAGTTGTGCTTGGTCAACCTTGGTTGGTCACTGCTGAGGCATTTATTAGTTATTGGTCTAGAGAGATATAAGTTTATAATGGGACCACAGTCGAAAACTCATCCTCTTTCCTCCTGCTCAACCATCCACTAATGTTTCTTTATGTTTGGAGAATCCCTATGGGGAGGAGAACTATGCTCAGCTCATGTTAACACTTGAGCAAGCAAAGGGAGTTCAAGAATACATTGAAGAACATATTTTAAGCCTATTTTTATTCAATACAAAATGTATTGAGTATCCTCAATCTTTCCTAGAATTTACACATATTTTCAGCCCTGAATGGAATCCCTACACTTCTACATTCTTCACTATATCAACAATAAATGAAGAAGAAGAGTTAGATGTTCATATTGTTGAAATCAATCCTGGAAAATCTCTATATATCAATTCTAGCTTGGAATCATATCAACAACAAAAAATGATCCAAATGATTCAAGGATAGTCTCGTGCTTTTGCATGGGATTACTCTTACATGAAATGAATTCACATAGATACTTGTATACACCATATTTACATCAATGATCAAATTAGACATGTTAGGTAGTCCCAAAGAAGAATGAATATATTCTTAAAAGATATAGTGAAAGAAGAGCTCAAAAAACTCCTACATGTCAATTTTATTTACCCTATTTCAGATAGCAAGTGAATATCCCCATTAGTTACTCTCCCTAGGAAGAATGGAAAATGGAGGATTTGTGTGGACTTTAGAGAGTTGAACAAGACTACCTATAGAGATCATTCTCCTTTTCGTTTCATAGATCAGGTCTTGGACACCTTGTCAGGGAAGAGATACTTTTATTTCTTAGATGAGTTTAGTGGGTACAACCAAATCCAAATTTCCCTTGAAGATCAAAGAAAAAACACATTTACTTACCCATGGGGTACTTATGCTTATAGGGTTCTTCCCTTTAGTTTTTGTAATGCCCCTTCCACCTGTGAGAGGGCTGTCCTAGCCATTTTTTCAGATTTAACCCATGACTATGTAGAAGTCTATATGGACGACTTATATGGGGTATAGATTGAAAAATTTGAAGAAAGTATTGATCATGTGTAGAGAGACTAACCGTTGATTCTTACTGAAGGGATTTCGATGGTGTATGACCTTTTCGCTATATTTATGGTTGAAAGATCTTACATTATCGTTAAAGACAAAGGACATCGTTTGTTCTCTTTATATAGGCTCCCCACTTTTATGTATAGGAATGGGGAACAAACAATTTTAGTGTAACATAATAATATAGAGATAGGAGTTTTGACACAACTAGCATTTTAGGGGTTTTGAAAATTGCTTCCTAGCTTTGTTGTGTAACTAATTAGAATAATACAAGTCGTTGGTAAAATTACTTCAAAATTTCAGGAAAAAGACAGATACAAGCCAGCCCAAAAACACTTATTTCTGATCACGCTACCTATGCATAAAACTTGAATAACAGTCCAAGATTTAATATACACAGGAAATCGGATTTTTTTGTTTTATAACAATACCCATGCATAAACTTAAATTAAGGTCAAGAGTGTATTCATTTGATAACGTTACCGATGCAAAAACTTTTAAAAAATAACCCACGTCTAATATAATATCTGATACCAAGCAAATAATTTAGCAAAATATTGTAAAATTTAATGGAGAAGACACAGTTGTCATGATTCGACGATAGAGAAAGATTCATAAAAGCTTCGTTCCAAAATTTATTGTTAATAAGCATAACCGATGCATTGATTGTACTGGGAGACTTGAATCTTGACTTTGATCGCAATAGCTGTTTGTCTGGCTGCTAATTAGGTACAGGGAAATGACTCTTAGTATCTACGTTTGGACAGAGTTGGAAAAGCATTCAGCTTAATTGATGGCGATGTATAACCTTAAATGCAGACAGCTAGACAAGAGGTAGTCCAATACCATGGGATCAGCGCTAGGCCTGCAAAACAAATAGAAAGGTCTTGACAAGGAGGCCAATGCACAGATTTCATTGCTACACTCACGATAACCAACCCTACGATTTTTTTGCTTCATGATCACCGCATTGTACTCAGTAGACACCCTATTCTCACCTGTATCGAGAAAAACATAGACATCCCATCAATTTCATCTAATATTTTAGTCCAAATCCAGATAATTTTCGGGGAATAACATGCCAATGAGCTGTACAGAAGTACTCCAATGGCACCCTTTCGGAGGAAACTTGTAAATTCATGGACATGACAGTTTAAGATATTCTCTATGCCATTGACTTGCAGCTGTAAAACCACCATCCAATTCCCAGAAACCGTTGTACCAACTTAGGGATTATGAAATTATATAATCTAGTAATAGAAGATTAACGAAGGCTAAGGAAGGCTCACATTGCACAGAGGAATGATGACAATGGATTCGTGCGTTTTTAGGTTTGTGGTTGCTGCAGCTTCTGCGGCTGTTTTTGCAGTCGTCATAGTCATGAGAATCATAAGCTTTGTATGGTTGAAACCTCGGAAAATAGAAATGCATTTTGAATCACAAGGAATCCGAGGGCCTCCGTATAAGTTATTGATGGGAAATGCAAAAGACATGATGAAGATGATGCAGCAAGCGAGTTATACTACGATGGAATTTTCAAATGATATTCTTCCCAGAGTTCTCTCATTCTACCATGAGTGGACCAAAACCTATGGTATCTTATTTTTGAGTTTAACTATTTTGAATGTTTCAAAATTTAATGAGTCTCCTCTAGGCAGTTGTTTCTTTCAATTTAACGGTTTGATTTACAGGTTGCATGTTCTTGCTCTGGTTTGGCCCTATTGCGAGAATAAATATTACAGACCCTGAATTGGTTAGAGAGATTTTGTGTGTCAAATTGGATGATTATGAAAAGACAGACGCCCATACTATCGTTAGGAAATTGGAAGGCGACGGGCTCTTGAATTTGAAAGGCAAGAAATGGGTTCAGCACAGAAGAATCATAAATCCTGCCTTTCACATGGAACACCTACGAGTAATTATAATCTCAACTAATGTTTCTGTGATGCTTTCTTAGGTTTGTGAATTGTATCTATATAAAAAATCCAACAACACTAATGTATTCTACATGATCACAGGCCTTGATTCCGGTGATTGCTGAAAGTGCAAAAGATATGTTAAACAAATGGGAATGTTTGATCGAATCAGGAGTCAATGAGATAGAGGTGTCGGAACAGTTTCAAACACTCAGTGCAGATATGATTGCACGAACAGCTTTTGGCAATAGCTATGAGGAAGGAAAGCATATATTCAACATGCAGTCTGAACAGATGAGGTTTGCTGCAGAAGCGTTTCAAAAAGTTATCCTCCCTTTTTCAAGGTGAGATAATATTCCAAACACGGCAATTTGCAAAGATGCAGCTTAGAGAGTGTTCAGTTTGTAAATAGTTTCTCTCACATTACCAACTGATATATCTTCCTAAAAATTTCCACTGTTTGTATTCATTCGCACATATTCAGCTTAACCCAAATCTATTAAATACTAGAAGAATAAAATAACTCCAGTTAATATATGAAGATATACATGGTACAGTGGGCATTGGACGATAGATACAGATGTGTGTTTGACAGCCCAGATGTTCTGACCCTTCAGTCAGAGTGCTTAGGAAAATATCCCTTTCAAACTTAAGTTGATTAATGATTGGCCTTTAATACAGGCTTTGCTACCATTTCAGTCCCACGTTTGCATTCTCTTATGTTGCGTGCAACTAAAATTTTCTTTCCATTTTTAATGTCATTTCAATTTTTTACTAGGGTTTAAACGTTGTACCTTTTGTATTCTGCAATTTTTTTTGTTTGATTTTTTTTTAAATTCGGTGATGAATGATTGCATTTGCAGATTTGAGTTGTTAAGTTTGTATAATCCTAGTTTCTCAAAATTCTTTTATTAGGCTGAATCCATTTATATATTCATATATACAATTTAAGTAACAAAAAATAGTGATTTTATCTAAATTTACATGGCACAAATTCTGCCCAAAAAACTTAAAAGACATATGAAACAAAAATTTTGCCCATGGTTATATTAGTGCTGTATATATAATTAAGAGAAATCAGTAGAGTTCCTTTTTTTCTGGGTTCTTTAAGGTTGCACCACACATAAAGGCACAAATTGTAGAAAACTTGGCTTCTCTGAACCCAAATGTACTGGTAATGAGCTGCATTTCAGACCAAAACCATACGAAAACTGCTTTGAAAAGGATACCGTGCTACAAGGAACAATTAAGGGTAGCCAGTTATATTTTCATGCCCATATCGTCAGATAAAAATCATCAGTAGAAGGTCATCGTGCTTTGATGACAAAACATGACAAAGTTTTCAGTGAATTTAGTAATTTAATCAATTTGGCCTCATTCTATTTCGACTTTTATACATATGGTATGGTTTTCATAGGCCTGATTGTAAATAGAATATATATTCATGATATATGTGAAAAGTAATATATTCGATGACTGTTGCCCATTTTTGAGTTTTTATAGGTAGCTGCAATTAGATACTTGCGTGGCTTAGCTGTACAATCCGTTTCAGGTATTTGCCAACGAAGAAAAATCTATATAAATGGAGACTGGATAAGGAAATTCGAAGGTCCATGACCAATCTAATTCAAAGTCGGCAACAGAAATCAATCGCTGGTACTGATCTGCTGGGACTGATGATAAACGCTAAGGGCAATACTAGTAATTATTCTGCTCTCAAAATTGACGAGATAATGGAGGAATGCAAGACTTTCTTCTTTGCTGGCAAGCAAACAACTTCTAATATGCTAACTTGGACCATGGTTCTTCTAGCAGTCCATCGTGACTGGCAAGATATGGCTCGAAAGGAAGTTCTGGAGGTCTGCGGGCAAAATATTCCAGACATAAACGCAGTGAGCGGACTAAGAATTGTAAGATACTCCTCTCTTTAATTCTTTCGCCTACGCTGAATTGGGAACCACCTGATAAAATACCTGATATACTGTCTGAGTCTCATAATCCCGGATTTAGTTGTCTGTGACATGGGGATTGTGAACCTCGCGATTTTAATCTTTGTATGCTACCTTGATCAGGGATTTGATTAGGCGCGCAATATTGAACTGTGATTATGGTTTTAACCCTTGTATTGTTATTCCATGATTGTTTATCCATGTCCATTGTTTTCTCTTTTGATTTTTGCAGGTTGACATGATTGTGAAAGAGTCTCTGAGGCTATATCCGCCAGTAGTTGCTTTGATCAGAAGAACTAACAAAGCCATGACGCTTGGAAAGCTTAATCTTCCACAAGGGATGGAGTTAATGATACCGATCTTGGCCATTCACCATGATCAGGCCTTGTGGGGTGACGATGTGAACGAATTCAATCCTCGAAGGTTTGCAAGTGGAGCTGCGCAGGCTGCAAAACATCCACTGGCGTTCATTCCATTCGGCGTTGGTCCGAGGACGTGCATAGGGCATAATTTTACAATGTTTGAAGCCAAGGTGGCTTTAGCCATGATTTTGCAACGCTTCTCTTTTCAGATTTCTCCTCATTACAGGCATGCACCTACTGTTCTTATGATGCTTCATCCTCAGCATGGAGCTCAAATCGTCTTCCGGAAGTTAGAGTTATGAGCATATGCAAGTGTACTCGGCTTTTGCTTGCCTTGGGCATCATGCTCTGGAGTTCTTGTGAGGCACCTTCTGAAACTCAATTTCATATTAGCATAACCTATAGAAATCAAGAACTGGAAAACTGATTTGAGTGGGAAAAGCGATATTTTTGGCTGATAGTTGATAATTTCTAATAGGAACAATAAAGCATAGGGCTCCCTTTGAGAAAACATTTTGTCCCCATGATCATCTATCTAAAAGGTAACAGATATTGGGATAACCCATTGGAAGAAATTCAAAATTTTTGGGGATGCTTGAAATGAGTTGGATCCTGATCATCTCGGGTTTTTTTAATGTTCTTCCTTAGGAACCGCAGGTGAAGATGTTAAAATCAAAGCAGAGTTTCACCCGATGGGGGCTCCTCTTTGTATTTGTCCCCATGAATGTCTGCATTCTTTGTATCTGTCTACAGGGATATGTGCAATCCCTCTATGGCATCCCTATCATCTTGGGTTTTTTTAATCTTCTCCCTCAGGAGCAGCAGGTGATGATGTTAAAAACGAAGTAGTTCTTCACCCCATGGGAGGCTCCTCTATGCATTTGTCTCCATGGGCGTGTGCATTCTTTGTATTTGCTTACAGGGATGCGTGGGCGTGTGCATTGTTTGTATTTGTTTACAGGGATGCGTGCATTCTCTGTATCCGTTCTCTATATTTGTTTACGTGGATCAGCGCATACGCGCATCAACACATACCTATGTTTAGCGGTTGCTATGTGTATTATGTCTCGAACTAATCGGAATTTTTTTCTTTAATCCCATGTTTGCATTTTTTATTTATAAGATTGTCGTAGCATGTTATTGTCGGCCCCATGGTTTCTTATTGCATCTTTCTACTTGAAATGGTAACGTTGGCATTTTTTTATACATAAGATTGTGGTGGCGTGTTCTTACACAGAAGGGACTGTTAAAGAAATGATACAACTTCAAGATTATGCATGATAAGCGAGGAAAGTCTTTCGTCTTGCATTCAAGAGGTCCCATTGTTAGAGAGGTGGAAATGTTAAAGGCTCTCGAGTCTCAAGGATACTTTACACCATTTCGACAATCTTACCTATATTTTGAAATTGGCGGTGCAAAGTTATATCTTGTTTATCTGATGAAAGACATAACTTGAATGAACATTTGATGTAATTCTTAAACAAAAGCTTAAAATCTATAAAAACAATAATGATGTGTATCGTCTATGTGAGGAGAACGGGAATTAAACCCCATCATCGGGAAAGCATATACTATCTATGATAATTAAATGCACAAACGATAATATAATTAACTAAAAGCGTTATATCATATTAATGACAAAAGCCGAGAATTGAAACTCAATAGATAAAAACTTTAATATATTAATTAATCGTCTCTAAAAGTTGATTTTCAAATCGTGTAAGTCTTGATGACAAATGTAGGTGAAGTGATTTGAAAGACTAATACCAGAGAATAACAAAGATAGAGAGACATACCAGAGAATAAAAAAGATACAGACCTAATACTCGAGAAAAATTGCGAAGTTCACTCGACGAGATGGGCAGCCATGAAATAAGGACGTCCGAATTCCATCTCTCAGAAGACCAATTAACCATAATCTAAATAGAAAAGATCTTCAAGGGATGACAAAAATTAAATTGTAAGTCTACACCTTGGAAAATAATAAAATGCATGGCAACTAAGTGCACATATTCAAACATAATCACAAATACATGCACAATCATGTGCAATTGCATATATTTTCATAACATAAAAATAGCATTAATGGCATATTCATAAACAATGATAAATTGGAAATGTTTTAATAGAAAAGAATTGAACAAACTCATTCTGCCCGCAAACTAGGTTAACAGGTCACTATGAGGAAGAGGTTTCTAGGTTATTCATCCCGGCTATTTTTCTGTCATTGGAGCTAGAGGCACTTTTTACATAGCTGTGTAAGAGACATGTGTAATTTTTTTTATGATGATGATGATTAATAAGTGCTTTAGAAATTCTAGTGTGAGGGATGTGTAATTCCTTCATTTCTTTACATGGAGTTTATATGGGCCTTTCAAAACAATTATTAATAACATATAAAATATTTCAATATCAATTATATACACATACATATAAAGGAATAAAGAAATTAAAGATAAATATTTCTTATTGCAACAAGAGGCACTTTCTACATTGAATATGAGGGAGATGTGTAACTCCTTCAATGCTCAACATGGATTTGACACATGGCATTTAAAAAGATGTTAATAACAAAAGCATTTCAATGTAGACCATAAATAAAATATTTGAACAATATCAAATATATATATATAATCATAGTAGATCCATCTTAACTCTAGATCTATCCTCCCCAAAGAGTGATAAGTCCCTAGAAGTGAAAACCTTTTTAAATTGAAAAACATGAGAAAAAGATTTCACCTCAAGGGATTGATCCCTCTTAGTGTATGATAGATTCTTAAAATGAGTTTTAATTTCTTATTAGTGAGCACTCCAAGCATCTCGTCCATCCATCCAACAACCATGACACTCCCTTCCACTCACCCACACAATGTAAGGAAGGTACTCACTTTCTGTAGTTGACGATGGCTTAGGGATATTCTTCCTTCCAATGATATTTAGTGCAAAGTTAAAAGGTCCAATATATTGAATTATCTCTGTGAATAGCCTACAAAATAACACTTGGATCTGAATCTTCTAATGAGAAACAAATAGATAGTTGGTTAATGATTCCTAACTAGTCGAGCCTCTATGCTCTCCTACAACAATATATATTTCATTCAAGGTCAACAATTTCCTCTTTTCGACGCTATTTAGATTTGTTAAGTCTTTGCAATGGAGAACACAACATGGGAAATTTAGAGCATGGAGGTGTGAGTGGTATTATGAAGGGAATGAATGGAAAATGAAGGAGTTAAGGGGAATTAATGCTAACATTCCTTCTGGAATGAGGAATGAAGTACACTTACACATTTCCATGATGATTTTACTCATCACATGTCCCAATAACTACATGAGAAGGCTCCCCCACAAACATCTTACATGTATTCAATGATTGATTCTATAATTCAATGGAGGTGGACGATTCAATTCAGAAACATGGTAGAAAAATAAATGAGATCTAAGGTTGACACTTGGCAACAAAGTATTTACTTTCCTATCGATGCTCTTTCCTCTTCTAGTATGATGGAATTATATCCCCTCGTGTGCTATCCATGGCCATTTTTTACCATTGTGTATTATATTCCAACATTGATATTTAAATATCTTGATTTCTTCATGAAAATCCTACCACATGGTCTATAGAAGTATATTTACATCATACATGCCTAAACATTTACTAGTCAATAGTTGGTCTTGAGCTACACACTAGGAATCTATAACACTATATTTACATTTTATTTATATCATTTCAATATGTGGCCATGTTTGATTCCCATCATCATAAGCACAAATTTACAATTTATATATAATCTGATCCAATTTATTTATAATTGTCAAGAATGCACAATGGATTTGATTGGAAATGTCCCATTTGTTCCACCTCTAGATCATAGCCCACTCAATCACATGGTTAACATAATAATGTACATGTTTATTACAAAAAATAAACATGGAAAACATTGTAATTTCTAATACTAGAAAGATATGCAAGTCTATATGAAATTTCTCCTATCATATCAATTATTTCAAATGAGATACAATTTATGGGTACCAACTTCTCACAACTTCCAAACTTCAAGAAACTTTTCCTTGACTTCACTCTTTTCATATATATATATATATATATATATATATATATATATATATATATGATTCTTAAGTTCCCAACCAACTTTGTTTTAGCTGCAAATTGGTTAAAAGAAGAATGAAGAAGACTAACTAGCATGTTGCTAGTTGTCATGTTGAAGAAGAGTTGTATGTTGGCACATCAATGGTGATTGCCTAGGATAATACTAACTAATAATAATTCCATTTAACATGTATTATAAATCATCAAGTGTTTTCTAACATTTATAAAGATCTATCTTTGTCCGAGGATATATGATAAAACATTTATAAAGATCTATCTTTGTCCGGGGAGTTGTCCTTGTTGGGCCACCTGAAACAAGGTAATTTCATGCATCCTTGTGTGGTGAAGTTTTCGTGAAATAATAGATGCTATTGCAAGCGGATTATCTACGTGAATGTAATGAAGTTCTTTAGGATACAAGTTGGTTTGTGAATCGAGAAATCATGTAAAATATATTTGAAGAAAGTTTGTATCGAAGAATGGATGCAAGCCCACGTATCGTGGAAAACTGAGATTAAAATCATTTTCCCTGATTTTCTCGAGTATGATATATAGACCATACCTCAATAGCTTCAGATTCATATATTTACCGCTATATATTTCTTTCTATATATTGGATTGGGCCCGATCCCCAATCTGCAATAAATGAGAACCACGATGCTTATCCTATAAATCCCTTGTTTTTTCACTACATCTCTACAACATCCTCTGTGTTTGTTTCTAGATTTCACAAGCGTTATCCTTTAACATGAGTTCCTTGTCAATTTCCAAGTGTCATGGTATATGGAATTAGAAAGAATTAGTCGAATGGAAAAGTTGATAGGCACCGAGGGATGCAATAAAGAACAAAATACAAATATACAAATAGACTCCTTCGAGTTGAATTGTACTAAAATCGATATAGAAAATAAATATTTTAGTTAGAAATGATAGAGAAACAATGATATAAATAAAACAATATCAAAATAATACAAGAATAACACGAGAAAGAGCACTTTGATTACTGATAGCAATGTTCACTTTCCTCTTCGAGGGAGAAACCTCTAGTAGAGAATATCTCTATTATAATAATATCAAAGATAAGGTTTCACATACCCTCTACTCCTATTTATACTAGATCTATCTATCCAAAAGAACTATCTAGAGGAAGATCCTTCTAGAATCAGAAGCTGATATTAGGTCTTCTTACATTTGACTTATTCTTCCTTATTGCCAGGCCTTATTAATATTGGCCTTTATATATTATTCTACCTACGTGAGGGGTCAGGAAGGTTAGGTCCCTAGCATGCCCTCCAAGAATCAGATGAGGGAATTGGTGTAGAATGATGGTCGACGCCTATGTGACATCTTCTGGTGGTGTATCTTTCCATTAGACTAACACTTTTCTGATGGTGCGCTGACGGAGATGAAGCTATCTCTGGGCCAAGACTGCTTGTGGATTTAACCATATGGAACCTTCTTCATCCAACTCAAGGAGACTAGTTTGCATTTGGAACTTATTTCCAATCACCTTCTTTAAGAAGGAAACATGAAAAATAGGATGGAGCTTCCACTGACTTGGTAGATCTAACTAATAGTCCATCGATCCCACATGCTTGAGAAATGTATAAGGACCATAAAATTTGGGTGCAAGTTTATGACAATGTTTAGAATTGAGTGAAGTCTGATTATAAGGTTGTAGTCGAAGAAATACCTGGTCCCCTTCAACAAAATGGAGTTTGGAACGACCTCGATCTGCTTGTTGCTTCATGCGATTCTGATCCATGACCAAATTTTCTATGAGGGACCGAAGAATAGCCTCACAGTCTCTAATATTTTTGTCAACCTCTTGAACCTTCGAGAGCCTTGGCATATAGGAGAGAACTTATGGGGGTGTTTGGCGATAGAATGTGTGAAAAGGAGTCATGCGAGTAGCTATATGGTAAGATGCGTTGTACCACCATTCATCTAGGGGTAACCATTGAGCCCACCAATTTTTCCGCTCATATGCAAAACAACTCAAATATGTTTCCAAACATTTGTTGAGAACTTCAGTCTGGTCATCTGTCTGGGGATGATAGGTAGTGTTGAGATGAAATTGGGTGCTCTATAGCTTGAAACATTCTTGCCAAAAAATGTTGGTGAAAGTGGGGTCTCTAGAAGAGATAATAGAATTAGGCATGCCATGAAGCTTGAAGATATTATCCATGAAGATTTGAGCCACTATGGTGGTTGTGAATGGGTTTTGAAGATCACAAAAATGAGCATATTTGGAGGGATGATCTATGACCACCACAATGACTGACTTATTTCCCGATTTATGTAAGCCTGCAATGAAATCCATATAAATATCTCGCCAACTAGTAGGGGGAATCAAAAGAGGTTGGAGTGTGCTAGGATCTTTGATAGTTTCCCCATTGTTGCGTTGACATACCTCACATTCAACCACAAAGGTGAAGATATCCTATTTCATAGCCTCCCAGAAGAAAGAACGTTTGACCCATTCATAGGTTTTGGTAAACCCTGAATGCCCAGTTGTGGGTGAGTCATGAAGTTCAGAAACGACTGTGGATTTAAGTTGGGATTTATTGCATAAATAAAAATGACCTTTGTAGCGAAGCTCTTAATTATGAAAAAAGTACCCTGGAGAAACTGAAGAATTGTGTTGCAATTGGTGGAGAAGGCTAGAAATGTTTTGGTCTTGAAGGCATTCTTGACGAAAAACTTGGATCAAATCTAGTACAATGAAGGAGAGGGAGAAAAGGGACTCGTCTTCTTCATATTTCCCATAAAGATCATCAACCACTATATTTTAGTTTCCCTTTTTGTAAATGATCTCATAACCATAGCCAAATAGCTTGGTCAACCATTTTTGTTTTATCAAGGATGCAATTCGTTGTTTTGAGGAAATACTTGACACTCTGATGATTATTTTTTATTTGAAAATTTTGACCTAATAAATAAGGGCACCAGAGATACACAACATGAAAAATAGCTAAAATTTCCTTTTTATAAATGGATTGGCCCAAATGTCGCGCTGAAAGATGTTTTCTAGTGAATGCCAAGGGTCTTCCATCTTGCATGAGGACTGCTCCAATTCCTTTCCCAGAAGCATCACATTCCAAGACAAATGTCTTTGTGGAGACTGGGAGGGCTAGGAAAACGATCAAGAACATAGAATCTTTTAAGGCCTGGAAGGCATGATCTGCAGCTGAATTCCAAGTGAAAGAATTCTTTTTAAGGAGAGAAGTGAGAGGTGTTGCAATCTTTCCACAATTCCAAACAAGCTTCCTATAATAGCAAGTTAAACCCGAAAAACCACACAAGATCTTAAGAGTCTTAGGGTGAGGCCGATGTTTCATAGATTCAATTTTCTTAGGATCCACTTGGACACCATCCTTGTCGACAATATGACCCAGGTATTCCACTTTTGAGGAGCCAAAAGCAGATTTAGATTATTTGAGGAAAATTTTGTGCTTAGAGAGTAGATGGAGAACTTGATTCACATGGGAGAGATGGAATGGCCAAGTTTTAATATAAATGAAAAAATCATCAAAGAAAACTAAGACAAAATGATGAAGAAATGGACAGAGGACATGATACATATGACTTTGGAAAGTGGAAGGAGCATTACACAATCCAAAGGGAATTACTAACAATTCATAATGACCCTCATGAGTGAAAAATTGTTGGGAATGTATTTTTCTTTCATATGGATCTAGAGGTAGATAGAATGTAGATCCAATTTGGTGAAGTACTAAGAATCACTCAATTCATCCAAGAGGTCATGCATGGCAAGAATGGGGAATTTGTCTTTGATTGTGATTTTGTTGAGGGCGCAGAAATCAGGAAACATGCGCCAAGTACCCCCTTTCTTGAGTATGATGACCACAGTTTAAGAATAGGGGCTAGTATTGGAATAGATAACATAGGCTTCTAGTAAATCATGAACAATTTTCTCAATTTCATTCTTCTGGGAGAATGGATGATGACACGGCTAAACATTGGGAGGTGTATTTCCTGGGATGAGAGGGATGGAATGATCATGGACTCCACCAGTAGGGGGAACTTCTTTAGGGGTGATAAAAAAAACTTGGTGGCGAGAGAGGATAGATTGGAGGTCAGGATGTACAAAAGGTGTCTCAACAACAAGAATGGAGTGGAGTTGGGATATAATTCCCAAATGACCGTTTTTGAGGATCTTTCCCTTGTGATGGAAACTCATGATCTCATGGGGTCCTATTGTGATTCCTTGGAACTTATATTCTTTTCGCTCATGTTGGAATTGCATGGTTGAGTCCTTAAAATCCATGAGAATGGGGCCTAGAGTGCATAACCATTCGACACCAATAACAATGTCACAACCACCCATGTCTATAGCAAACATATGGGATTTAATGTGATACTGACCAATTTGGAGTCACACATTTTCACATCATCCCCCACATTTCATGGAACCACCATTGGTAATCATGATTTGAAAATTATTGATGACACAGACGTAACAATTGACTTCTTGGGAAATGCAGCGATGAATAAAGTTATGGGTGCTACCACTGTCCACAAGGATGATGAATTTATTATTTTTGATGTAATCAATTAATTTGAGATTTTGTGGAGTAGAGAAGCGAGTGAGAGCATTAAGTTAAATCAGTGGGTCAACGTCTCATATATTAGAGGGTGGGGTGAGGTCAGATGGTTTTCGTAGTTCCTCCATAGGAGGAAAAAAAACATCTTCTTTATAAATATCCTCAGTCAAAACAATAAAAATGTTTTGTTCCTTACACTTGTGCCCGAGAAAAAAATTGTCATCATAATTATAACAAGGACCCTTGAGTTGACGTTCAACCATTTCATCCTTGGTTAATATCTGGTTCTTGAGGGGAGTTGCAAGGGGTGGGGGAATTGGTGGGCTTAGGTTGAGGAGGAAATGAGGGTTTGTAGGTCTAGGAGGATACAATATTTTGTTCTTCATTGGCTCGTTGAGTAGCTTGCAGCCAATTTTGGGGGAATTCCATGAGAACATGGGCAAAAATTTCATCTTTGAAGCCACTGATAAAGCATTCCCTAAATAAATCAGCTGACATGCCCTTCGTTCTGAAAGAAAAGTGCTCAAATGCGACAATAAAGTATTCCACTATCCCAAATTTCTTTAACTTGGTCAAACGACGTAAATGGTGGGTGTCAGATTCAAAGTGGTCATAAATTTCGGCCACAAACTGTCCAAGAAAGATACCCTTGGCATGCCTTTTTTCTCCATTTCCATCATTTCCATCATTGGAGATACAGGTGTAGGAAACCATAACGATGCTTGGATAAATAATCAATAATTCTATTCAAAGAGAAATAATGTTCCATTAGGGTTACCCAACCGATACAATCTGATCCATCAAATTTGTTCACCTAAATTCTAGGAGAGAGGAGGTCTCGAGAAAAGTGGGTTGTATGAGGACCTTGGTAATGGTAAGATTCATGATCATCCTGGTAACATGGTTGTTCAGAATAGGAAGGGTTATGGGAATGGATGAGGAGGTGTTCTTTGAGGTCTTTGATGTGGGAACATTGTTCCTTGAGGATCTCAATTAATGAATTGATTGATCTAATGCTGGTACTAATAGTCTTGATCTCTTCCTAGTTCTGGTGGGTGTCAGCAATCAAGGCATTGAGTTCTTGGGCTTGTGTTGTAATCATTTGGAAAAATGAATAGGAACATGGTATAGGGGAAACAAAACGGGTCTAGAGGCATGGGTGGGACTACATAGAATAAGGGTGTCAAATGATATGTACCACTGTGATCTAGGCAAAAAGGGGGATCCAAATGGATAGAAGCCAAACAAGGGTGTAAGAGAAGGGTCAGGTCCAAAAAACTAATTGTGTTAAAAATGATATGTATCACTCAAATCATGGAGAAGAGAGAAATTTTGTAGCATAGGTCCCAAATAAGTGTTTCAACGAGACCCCTATACTCCTGTTTTTTTTACTCCTATGGAGTTATACAATGGCCTGAATAATACTGCAGTGATAAAATACCCAAATGCTTAACAAGAAGAAATGTGTAGTAATTTCACAACCATAATGCAAAAGGCACAACTGCATGGTAATAGATCTTGTCTGTTTTTTTTTTTTTTTTATGGTTTCCATCCCAAGGGGTAGGATATTCGGGTTTCTACATCCAAGGGTTTTCCTTGTTCTATAGCTCTCTGAGATACGTGTGGGGTCCAATAGTAGTACTCAGCCCAATATCTCAGTACACCAACTAAGAATAGTAGAACGTGCCCTTATCCATACTACTCAACTACACAGGTAGTAGATAGTATCTTTCTGAGTTTTGTTCTCGGTGGAACTATAACATTCAGAAAAATGATCAGTTTATCTATGAAGGGCTTTAGGATATCTAGTCTGATCTGTATACAGGTGTTGTCTGATGCACTACCACTCAAAGGGGTACCAATAGGGGTTACAAGGGTGGACAACAGATGTGGAGTTGAGTACCACTTGTATTTCCTGTGTGTATGACTCATGACCGTGGGTTTATGCGTGTAACAATAGATCTCTCTAGCTTTAATATGTCAGAATACGTCTCTATCGTAAAACAATTTAACCCACAATTTTCTATCGAGGAAGGTGCTCCTATACCACTTGTAGTATTCTAGATATAAAATAGTATGGAGAACAAAAATATTTTATCTAGAAATGGAAGAGAAACAATCATATAACAAGAACAATACCAAAATAATACCAGAATAACACCAGAAATAGCACATTGATTACTGATAACAATATTCATTTGCCTCTTCGAGGGGGAAACCTCCAACAAAGCAGAGCTCTATTACAATAATATCCAAGACATGATTTATCATACCCTCTACTTCTATTTATACTAAATATGTATATCCAAATAAACAATCTCGAGGAATATCCTTCTAGAAGTGGAATCTTCTATTAGGTCTTCTTACATTTGACTTATTCTTCCTTATTGCTAGGCCTTATTAATATTGTCCTTTATTACATGGAATTATATTATTCTACCTACGTGAGGGTTTAGGGAGGTTAGGTCCCTAACCGTTGATGGTTTTACATTTGAAGAAAATGTACCACCATAAGGTTCATAACTTTGGTCTTTATATCCTTGTAATGATGGTACATAGTTGACATGGATATCGCTATATGCCAATATATTACTAGAGTATCTTCTAAAAGATGTTGAAAAATTGGAAATCATAGTGGGTGATGATTGTATTTGGAACACTATAGTTTTTCCAAATCTATGTGAAGGATAGTTGGACTCATTATAGAGCCATGGTAATCCAAGATAGAGTTCCACCACAATCATCACACTTATTATGCCAATATCAAACTCCCTTGTGATAAAGGAATTTTGTATGAAAAGGAAGCTATCATTGAAAATATCAACTATAGTAGGTACCAAAAGGAATCTATTAGTTCCATGAATTTATTATTGTGGAGTAGCCAAGATAAAAGGCTTCAAAGCGTTGACAAAATTATATGGAATGAAACTGAGTAAATGCTTCAAAATTCACATCTTCATAAAAACTCAAATATTGAATCCTAAAATAATTATATGGATAGGTTGGTTGAAAGAAATACATGGGGCAGTATGAAACTTGTGTTTGGAAATGTTACTTGAGGGGGATGGTTGGAAGGGATAGTCAATTATGTCAAATAGACCCCATAGTGGACGAAATAAAAGAGTAGTCGACTAGAATTTAGTCGATTCTATAAGTCTATCGAGCACTCAGTCTCGTCGATTGAATAAGGCAATTAGGAAATTAGAAATACCTTGAAATGAAATCATGAGTATAAATATGTGCATACATATAACAAATAATATATTTAATTATCATCTCTTATTGTTTTACTTGAATAAAGTCCTTATTTTTTTTCTTATTGTTGGTCTCCCCCTTTCTTTGTGTTCTCTTTCTTCTATCGTCTATGTGTGTGATTTTATATTAGTATCTATTTTTTTATATTGCATTGTATAAAGGAATACTTTTAAAATATGAATATAAACCACTAGATTACAACATTAGTTCATTTTTTGATATTTCATGAACCTGAGTGTGTAAAATAATGGAAACATAGATGTTGATCTCGGAAGAGATACACGATTTGTGAGAGGGTGAGAAATTAATGAGCTCGAAATGATAAAGACATAGTCAAAATATGCATCACTCCCTGAAAGGAGACTGGGATCATCCGAATATGGAGTCGACTTGACCAATTTGGAAGACTAGTCACTCTCCAAGAGAAGAGATGGATCAATGAAATATTGCATTGGATTGACCACTACATCAACCATTGGTTGAATAGGATGCGAGATAACATGGTTAAGAGACACATGACCCCACAAAACAAGAGTAGTATTAGCTAAATATTGCATCAAAATGACCACTTCATCAACGAATGATTGAATAGATTGCTTGAAAACCAAAGATGACTCAAAACTAGAAGGGCCTTCAAACAAGGAACACACTCTTCATATTACTTTAATCTCAAGGCATTGATGAGTAATGTTTTCTCCCTCACAAATATTAAAAGGGAACTTGGGGTTATTTCCTATACATCTAGGCCTCTCGATAGTATCAATTCCCCCAATATGACTTGTAGTGGTCGGTGGGATACTCACAACATGAGTTGCAGAGGCTAGGTGTTGATATCCAGCATGACTTGAAAAGGTTGGTGACATTTGTATATTATGACTAACAATGAATAGACTCGTTCCCGTACCATGACTTGGAGTGCATGGTTGCTTGTCTTCCACATGAGTCACAGAGGTTATTGACAGGTCTCCAACATGATCAACATAGGTTGGTAAAATAATTCCAGTATGAATCACAATGACTAGACTCGTACTTCCAACATGACACACAGTGGTTTCTTTTGTTCCCCGAGCATGACTTACATAGGCATGTGTACTAACTCCAACATGACTAGTATAGGTTGGTTACTGAACTCCAGTATGAATCATAGGGACTAGGCTCTTTCCCCCATCATGACTTGTAGAGGGTGGGTGTAGGTATCCAACATGAGTAGCATAGGTTAATGACTTATTTTTCTTACTCCTCCTCTTCCTATTCCTTTTAGACTTTTTCTTACTAATATCTAGACTTTAACCTGAAGAGGGAGAAGGAGAAGGAGTAGACCACGTGGATGCAAAAGGTGAAGAATCAACATACATATGATTCCTATGACATAAGGTGATTATATGAGAAGCATCAGTATCATTTGGTACATTCACAGTGGTCCACAACCAAATTGATAGTCTTACATTCAACCAAGAAATTTTCAAAGTGGTCATCAAGGGGGAACCAACATTTCCAAAGAAAATAAAAACACAAGAATCAACTTGGGCAGGGGTCCCTTGGTCGGTATCCTCCAAAAATTTGGCCATAAATTTATTATGCACAATTTTTCCCCTCGTTGGATTTTTCATGTCCATAAAAGTCTCATGCACTGACTCTGGTGAACCAATGGTGTAAAAACCCACACCTTCTAGGAGGCTCCATAGTTTCAAGAGAAAGACTAGGGGTCCTTCCCGACCACTGGAGAAGTTGGTCAACCACACTAAATCAATGATCCAAAATCGGTGATACTGAAAAAAAACGAAGTACAAGTATACAAAGAAGAGCTCCGATAAAATCCCTTAGAGAAACATCACAAGCAAACAACTTTTACAAATTTTCATCCCAGGTGGATAAGGTCTTGAGTCCAAAGAAATGAAAAAGTGGAAAAGGTCCCTGAGGATGAAGGAATGAGTTGATTAAGTCTTGTGGACCGATGAATGAATGAGCGAGAATTAGTTATATCTACCTCCATTGACCATCATTATAAGATGAAATAAAAAAACTCTTTATGGGGCACCCTCCAATAGTACTGAAAAGTGTGATATGAAATTTGTCATTGGTACCACGACAAACACCCGCAGTTACCTCTGAGATCCCTAAGAAAAGAAACTAAGGTCACCAACTCGTAGTAAAAATCCATAGGATACAAACAATAGTTGTTATGGAACGTATGGGCATGGTAACAAATCTCGAAGATTCAAAAGTGTCACCTCTTATGGAGGTAAAGGCACTAGCGAAACTCTCAATATATGATCTCTCCACCACTCTATGTTAAGATTTGGAGGTAAATCTCCTCAACTCTCCTTTACACAACCTTATTTTTATCTCCTATATTAGAGGAGGCTCCTCGATATACATATACGATAGATGAATTTAGGCTCTCCTCAAATCTTACTCCTATGTTTTTTCAATGGCCTTAGATATTTATCTCTCTAACCTAAACCAATGCCCTCACCTATAACTAGTTTGTTCAGTTTTCAAATTTACACTTGACACTGAGAGGACATGGTGAATCAATGTCACAAAACTTTGGACAATTTTCCACTTTTCATAAATTAATTGATAAACATATATTTATTTCAATTTCTCAACCAATATATAAAATAATACATATTTTATTTATTTATTTAACTTGAATGAATACATAAGATCAACCCAACCTGCATAAAAATTCACAGCTTGTTGATCTCAGATCCAACTGAGATGTGAGGAATCCATTCCTCATACAAGACCCACCTTGTAAACATGCACCAATATGATATAATGAACCTTCATTCAATCCATTATATATAAATATATATACTTCAACAAATTCAACTACATATTGTGTTCAACTTACTTCTTTGTTTATATAATATTCCAATTGATGTGAACATGAATGCTTGTGTCTTTTGACAATGAATCATTGCACCCTTTCATTCATTTTAACAATAATAACTTCTATTATTATTACTATTAATATTTTTTTAAAGACTTCAAATCCTTTGTAATTTGTTTCTACATTTTAACCCATCACTAATTATTGCAAATAGGTGCTTCCTTCAAACTATTATTTTCAAATGACCATGGGCTCATCACTCTTCATTTCAGATTCCTTCATTATTATTCATATAATATCATGACCGAGATTTTCAAATTAGTTAGAGTGCTTTTCATAAATCGATCACTAATATGAATCAATTTCGTTTTTAACTCGATTCCATGTCTCTACAAATATTGCAGAAATTGAATTCTACAGAGGCGCTTCCTTCAAACCATTTACATGTGACCATATGCACAAAACCATGATATTATTAATTTAAGTGATGTTTCTATCACTTCATGGATGATGAGTTCATAACCTGTGATCAAGGGTGGGAACCTAGTCTTCCAAACTTCAGCCTTCAAGCGTTTTCTCTTTCATCTAGTCTTACGAAGTTTGACCTCTCACAAGGATTGATCTAATGGTTAGCATGATTCACAGAACCAAATAAACAATCTATATTTTATCATTACACTATCCTTCCACTTCTTTATCAAACATCTATGAATTAATAAAAGATTGAGATGGATGACCACTATTTAAAGCGAGACTTCAGGACTTCGGGGCTTCGGAGGTCTGGGTAATTGTTGTTCCAATTTCCACCGGAGTTGGTCAGCGAAGATGTGGTCAACATGGGAGTTCTTACGTCATATTTACACTACATTTTGATCTAACGGTCATGTGAGAATCCATAGGATATTAGATCAATGGTTAGCATTGACTTCAACCTTCAACGCTTCAGGCAGTTGTTGGTTTCCACAAAAGAACAAACTCCTGGAGTGACATAACTTGCTGACATCATTGCTGACTTGGAGTTGGACGAGTGGTTTCCACATGTCACTTATATTTTTTACTTACATGTACCTAAAATCCCAACTGGACCTTCACACTTGTTACAATTTGATTGTGCCACATGTCCTTGATGACGTGGTCTTTATTGATATGGATTGTCTAATGTGTGAGATGTCCTCTTCTTAAATTTGATGTCCATAGGTTCATCTGAATCCTTGATCCAACGACTGTGATCAGTTTTATATCAATGGTATAGATTCATTTTGACCTTTGAGACTTTGGTTTATTTGCTTTTCCCACTTCCCAATTCTCTCGGAGTGAGATTCCCCGAATGAGCCTGGAGTAACTTGACTTCATGTAATGATCCTTATTTGACGTGATCAATTCTAGATCAATCGTATAGATTCATCTCGGCCTTCGGGACTTTGGGGGATTCACTTTTCCCACTTCTCAATTCTTCCGAAGTGAGATTCCCTGAATAAACCTCGAGTCACTTGACTTTATCTAATGATCCTTCTTTGACGCGATCAATTCTATATCAATGGTATACATTCATTTTAGTGTTCAAAACTTTGGGTTATTCTCTTTTCCCACTTCCCAATTCTCTCGGAGTGATATTCCCTGATTAAACCTCGAGTAACTTGACCTCATCTAACGATCCTTCTTTCACACGATCAGTTCTAGATCAATGGTCTAGATTCATTTCAGCCTTAGGGACTTTGGGTTATTCTCTTTTCCCACTTCCCAATTCTGTCGCAGTGATATTCCCTCATTAAACCTTGAGTAACTTGAATTCATCTAACGATCGTTATTTGATGCGAAAATCTTAACACGATCCAATGGTTGTCGGGAATTCGGCTATTTGGGATCTCGGGCCTTCGACCTTGCTTATCCTATCCTTCCATTTTATTTTGATCGGACGATCAATATAACTCCCGAAATGTTTCTTATATCAAATGACTCATGTCCTTCCTTTATCTTTATGGATTGAAAACCTCCCGAAGCTTCTTCTTCAGATCTGTTGATTGAAATCTAATTCTTCCCAACCTCTGACTTCCCCTTAATATGATGGTTCGGGACTTTCCCAAAATGACAATGGATGTCTCATGTGTGTCATCTCTTCTGAGCCTCATGTGTGTAATATATTATGATATTTTGGGTTTATAATTGGATTCCAACTGAACCAAGATCGTTGATCTGTTGGGAATTGTATCGCTGTCATGTTTCTGCAATGCACTTTCCCTTATAATCTTCGATTAACGTTTCTTTCTTCTGATCTATTTCATTTCTATTTCTCCTGAGCTTCTTAACAATTGTTTGTCCATTCATTTATGCATTGATATTCAATTGCTAACCCTCCTGAGCTCTCAATTCCTTTTACTTCATTAGTCCTTTTGTACATGGATTTTCTGCATGCTACCTCTTCTCAAATTTACAATCATAGGATCATTGTTGATCTTATCATGATCAACAGTGATCACAAACTTCTTATTCCACTAGGTGATCTTCCTTTTCCCCAAGGTGATCTTCCTTTTTCTATGATTATTGTACATGTTTGACTCATGTTTCCATCAATGAAAACATACTACCAATATTTTCAATTATCTCCCCCTTTTTCATTGAAGGCAACATGTTTGTAAAACAAGAATGATTTCATGCCTTTTCTCCCCCTATCACTGATATTCTTTTCTATCTGATAGCACATTTGTTTTCTTCTTAATGTTTTTTTACTGCTTCTCTCCCCCTTCAAGATCAATGACAAAGAGTGACACTTTGACTATTTTTCTTCCCCTGTGAATTTACTAATTGTTTATCTCAGTTGATTGGGACATTTGTGTTACAAATATGTATTCTTTTTTATGGCAATTTGTACAGATCAAGTTTTTTAAACCTAATCTAAATATTTTCTTATTTGATAAATAAAATAGTCCCCCTGTGTTTTTATTGTCATTCCTTTGTCAAATAGGACAAGGGTATGACTCTTACTGATCTTTCTTGATCTTCCTCTTATTCTTCTTTCTTTGATATTCTACAAGAATATCAATTGAGGATTGATAGAAATTGACCTAATACCAATTTTGTTATCAATTGATCTTTGTTGATTGATATCTCTTGAATCTCTTAGCTACTTTTTCTATTCTCCTCTTTTTTAACAAAAATGACAAAAAGGACCTTTTCTTTCTCCTTCTAAGGTCATACTCACCCCTAAGATGATGCTCCTCTTTGTCCATTTTCTCCTTCTTGTATTCTATAACTAGTTGTCCCAATGATTTTTCTTCTAACCACTAATGTTTATATAGTGAATATTTTCCATATGTATATTTTTAAAAACTATTGGCATAATCCTTTGATATTGTAGAAACCAATTTAAACTTCTTTTTGTATTTTATTTCATTGGCTAACAAATTATCACATCATCAGAATGTGATATTGTCCCATATTCTTCTATAAGAACTTCCCTTTCTTGATATTTATCTATTTCATATTGAATTTAACATTCTCTATTAGGACCTTCACCCATCATTTTCTTCTTATGAATTTCTTCATTTTCAGGTGTAATATCATCTCTCTTGATTTCTCCTTCATATTTTATTTTGCATATCTCTCTATGAGATATTCTTCTTTTTGGGCCTTCTCCTTCTTATTGTTTTTTTTAGATGTGCCATCTCCTTTGTTCTTCCAAATTTTATTAGGTTTCCTCACTGACTTGAATAATTTATTTAAGGATTGACTTTTTGAACTATTGCAGCTTTGGGATTTGTGCCCAAACCTATCACAGTTGTAACATCTCATCGTATGAAAAACGTTTGTTGTGTGCCCAACAAAATTGCATCTGCAACATCTAATTGAGTTTTTGGATTTTCCTACATATCCTTTCTCTATTTTATTGCAGTCCATTGGTTTATGTCCAAAGTTATGATAAGAAAAGAAATAGCCATTTAAGGTGTTTCCATTCTTGAATTTATTTTGTCTTGAGAGATCTATCTTTTGATTTTATTCTTCATTTTCACTTCTATAGCTTCCTTCCTTAACAAAGTTCATGGCTTGTAATTGGTTTGTGATTGCACCGTTTCCTTTTGAGGAGGAGGATCCTTTCCCATATTTGTAAATGGTTCTCCACTTTTCACTGTCTTCTTTCCTATTGTATCCAAGACCAGTTATGTCATCAACTGATATTTTACTGTTCCAAATCTTATCTAGGATACCTGAGCTATTATGGAAATTGACATATTTATTTTACTTTTCATTCATATTTTTGAGATTCACTATTTCTAATTTCAACATGTGACATAATTCCTCCCTTTTGGATGATTGCATCCTATGGGATTCTTCATTTTTCTTGGCCTCCTTGAGTTGAATCTTTAGATTTTCATTAATATATTCATTTATCTTCTTAAGGATGATCATTTTTTATTTCAACTTGTGACATGTGTCTTCCTTTTTAGTCAACTGAATCTTCAGGGATTCTTCCACTTCCTTAGCATGTTGAAGTTGAGTCTTTAGATTGATGACTATTTCTTTTATCTCATCCAAGACTTCTTTTCATTTAATAGTTTTGTCATATGTATTTAATTCTTCGATATCTTTTGTTAGATCAAAAACTTTAGTTTTCAATATTTTGATTTCTTCCTTGTATTCTAGATGAATCCTTTTGAGGTTGATGGCTTATAATTCAAACATTTGGCATGATTCTTTATTTTTAGTTATTTGGATCTTCTGGGATTCTTCATTTTTCTTAGCTTATTAAATTTGAGTCATTAGATTTGTATTAGTACGTTCATTATCTTTTTGATGTTGATGATTTCCAATTCCAACATGTGGTAAGAATTTTATTTCCTAGTTAACTCGATCTTTAAGACTTCTTTACTTTCTTTAGTTTCCTGAAGTTGTTTTTTTACACTATTAACCAATTCTTTTGTTTCTTTTAGTACTTATTTTATTTTATTTTCATGTGTCTTTAATTCTTCTATTTCCTTTATCAGATGCTCAACTTCAATCTTCAATCTTCTGATCTCTTTTTCTTTTTTTTCTAGTTGAATTCTATGTTCAATCTCTTCATGGCTAGATTGATCTAGTTGTTGAAGTAACAACATATATTTTGGTTGAAGTTTCTCCAACTCTTCTAGAAGGCACATAGTTGTGTACTCAATATTGTCAATAGCTTCCATATGAACTTCAATATGTATACCATTTCTTGGTTCCATACGAATTTCGTCTATTGCAATTGTAACATCAGTCTTAAGATTATGTAATTTTTCTTTAGTGATTACTGAGGTATGCCTCAATTCCTTGATGAGGTTGTCTTCTTCATTGCTGAGTGAGGTTTTCATAAAAACCTGCATTTCATCTAGATTAGAAATCTCTTTCTCAATATTGTGTTCTTCAATCTAATTGGAATTCTCCTTTTCTTTATCTTGTTCCTTATCTTCATAAGAATTATCTTCTTCTGTGTTTTATTCTTTATTCTAACAGAAATCCTCTTTATCTAAGTCTTGTTCCTTACATTGATAAGATTTATCTTCTTCTTGTTCTTTATTCTAATAACAATTTTCTAAGTGGAGCCATAATTATTTATCATATTTGTAGTGTCTCATATTTTCTTTGACTGGGTCTCACAATCCATCCTGGATTGATTTTAAGGCTAATGAATTGTTTCTCCTTGCTTCCTTTGTAGTTTTGGTTTTTCTCTTTGAATTACTTAAGTGTGAGGGATTACTTACAAATGAATCCCAACCTCCAGATCCTCTCGACGTTAGATATATTTTCATATTTTACCTCCATGATGAATAATGTGTTCCATCAAGTAAGGGAGCTTCATTTCTAGAGATAGAAATGTGTCCACCCATTTCATTAGAATCTACCTTCCAGTATTTAAATTGTGCTGAAGGCACCCGCTCTGATACCAATTGTTGGAATGTACACATGAAACTAAGANATTAATGTCACAAAAATTTGGACAATTTTCCACTTTTCATAAATTAAATTAATAACATATATTTATTTCAATTTATCAACCAATATATAAAAGAATAAATATTTTATTTACTTATTTAAATTGAATGAATACATAAGATCAATCTTCATCTTCAAAAAATTATGAGAGACCCAACTCTCTGTTACAAGACCCAACTTGTAGTTCTCAGATCCAACTAAGAAATGAGGAATCCAACCCTCATAGAAAGTCACAGCTTCTTGATCTCACATCCAACTGAGATGTGAGGAATCCAATCCTCATACAAGAACCATCTTGTAAGCATGCACCAACCTGATATAATGAACCTTCATTCAATCCATTATATATAAATATATATACTTCAATAAATTCAACTACATCTTTTGTTCACCTACATATTGTGTTCACCTTACCTCTCTATTTATATAATCTTCCAATTGGTGTGAAATTGAATGTTTGTGTCTTTTGACAATGAATCATTGCACCCTTTCATTCATTTTAATAATAATAAATTCTATTATTATTATTGTTAGTAATTTTTTAAAGTCTTCAAATCCTTTGTAAATTGTTTTAGCATTTTAACCCATCACTAATTATTGCAAATAGACACTTCCGTCAAACCAATATTTTCAAATGACCATGGGATCATTACTCTCCATTTGTGCTTCCTTCATTATTATTCATATAATATCGTGACATGGATTTTAAACTTAGTTAGAGTTATTTTCATTAATCGATCATTGATATGGATCGATTTCGTTTTTAACTTGATTCCATGTCTCTGCAACTATTGCAGAAATCAATTCTAGAGAGGCACTTCTTTCAAACGAGTTACATGTGACCATATGTCCAAAAAAATGAGATTATTAATTTAAGCGATGTTCCTAGTGCTTCACGGCTTATTTGTTCATAACCCGTGACTAGGGGATGGAGCCTAGTCCTTCAGACTTCGGCCTTCAGGCATTGTCTCTTTCATCCAGTCTTCCGAAGTTTGACCTCTCACAAGGATTGATATAATGGTTAGCGTGATTCCTGAAACCAAATCAACATTCAATATTTGATCACTACACTGTTTTATCCAATGGCCATGACTTAATCAAAGGTTGATATGAATGACCACTATTTACTTCAGGACATCGGGACTTCAGGCATTCAAAGGTCTGGGTAATTGTTGTTCCAATTTCCACTGGAGTTGGTCAGTGCTGAAGTGGTAAAAATGGGAGTTCTTACATCATATTTCCACTATGTTTTGATCGAATGGTCATGTGAAAATCTTTAGGATCTTAGATCAATGGATAGTATTAAGTTCATCCTTCAACGCTTCAGGTAGTTGTTGATTTCTACCAAAGGAAAAAATTCCATAGTGACAAAACTTGTTGACTTCACTGTTAACTTGGCACTGGTCGAGTGGCTACCACATTTCACATAGATTTGTGGCTTACGTGTACCTAAAATTCCAACTTGACCTTGACACTTGTCACCATTTGATTGCACCACCTGTCCTTGCTGACATGGTATTTAGTGACATGGATTTTATGATGTGTCACATTTTCTCCTCCTAGATCTAACGGTCATAGGTTCATATGAATCATTGATCCAATGGATATGATTAGTTCTATATCAATGGTATATATGCATTTCGAACTTCGGGACTTTGGGTTATTTGCTTTTCCCACTTCCCAATTCTCTCATAGTGAGATTCCTCGAATAAACCTCGAGTAACTTGAGTTCATCTAATGATCCTTATTTGACGTTATCAGTTATATATCAATGTTATAGATTCATTTAGGCCTTTGGGTCTTTGGGTTATTCACTTTTCCCACTTCTCAATTCTCCCGGAGTGATATTCCCCGAATAAACCTCAAGTAACTTGACTTCATCTAACGATCCTTCATTAACATGATCAGTTCTAGATCAATAGTATAGATTCATTTCGGCCTTCGGGACTTTGGGTTTTTTGTTATTCCCACTTCCCAATTCTCCCAGAGTGATATTCCCCAATTAAACCTCGATTAACTTGACTTCATCTAATGATCCTTCTTTGACACAATTAGTTCTATATCAAAGGTCTAGATTAACTTCGGCCTTTGGGACTTTGGGCTATTCGCTTTTCCCACTTCCCAATTCTATGAGATAGAGATTCCCCTATTAAACCTCGAGTAACTTGATTTCATATAACGATCCTTCTTTGACACAAAAATCTTAATGTGATCCAATGGTTGTCTGGAATTTGGTTATTTGGGATCTCGAGCCTTTGGCCTTTCTTATCATATCCTTCCATTTTGCTTTGATCGGAAAATAAATATATAACTCCCGAAATGTTTCTTAGATAAGACGACTCATGTCCTTCCTTGATCTTGATGACTGGAAAACCTCCTAAAGCTCCTGTTTTAGATTTTTCAGTTGAGATCTAATTATTCTCAACCTCTGACTTCCCCTCAATCTAACAGTCCTAGGATGTTCTAATATGATAATGGATGGCTCCTATGCATCATCTCTTCTTAGATTTTTGTTTTATACTTGGATTCCAACTAAACCAATATCGTTGATTTGTTCAAAATTCGATCTCTATCATGTTTCACTAATGTTCTTTCCCTTCTAAGATTCGATTAACATTACTTGATTTTGATCTGTTTCATAACTATTTTTCCTAAGATTTTTAATAACTATTTGTGCATTCATTTATGCACAGATCTTTAGTCGCTAACCCTCCTGAGCTCTTAATTCCTTATACTTTGTTATTCCTTTTATACATGGATTCTCTGCATGCTACCTCTCTTGAGATTTAGAATCATAGGATCATTGTTGATATTATCGTGATCAATAGTGATCACAAACTACTTCTACCACTAGGTGATCTTCGTCTTCCCCAAGGTGATGTTCCTTTTTCTCTGATTACTGTACATGTTTGAATCATGTTTTCATCAATGAAAACATACTACCAATACTGTCAACATTCAGCCTACAAAATGAAAATTTCTAATAAATTTTATTTACCATTCATTTTATGGAGATTTTCATTACTCAAAAGGTATGGGTGAAACTTATATGATGTTTTCTACAAAAATAAGTAATTTATCACACCTATGCTCCATATTTACATATACATTACTTGGATTTTCTTCACAACCACCATCATCATCTCCACTACTTCTTTCTACAATTCGTCAACCTATACCAATTACTATAAATATTTCCTAGTGGGGCTCATTACCTAAATTGTTTTTCTCTTAATGGTGTTTATTACCTTCCCATCCTCTATATTATGCACAACTACTATTGTCCCAATAAAATCCACCAATCCGTATTGCTCTATCATCTCCCCATTCTAAATTTCTTTTAGAAAAAACACTCCTCGACTCCAATCATCTTCATATTGTTGTTTCTTTATCACACCTTTAATCACTTGTATCAAATATTCTTTCTATACATTTTTTATTTGTTCTCTTCCACTTTATTTTCTCTTGTCTCACATTCCACTTCACTTGTAACAATGTCAACAAATAGAGAATTATGGAAATCAATCATTTTGTTATCACATATTCTTTCAGGGGGTTGTTTTCCCTTAAGAGTTGGCCATTGGATGACCAAATGTGAAGGAAGGAGGCTTAAAAATCCCACAACTATGTTTCATCCAAAGTCAGGGAACATTGTGCTAAGGTGCACTCATATCGGGACAACGGAGAATGCCACTTCGGGAATTTTGAAGTGAGGAATGTGCAGATTTTTCAAAGGAACAAAATGTCAAAGGACCAAAGTCCCAAAATGTCGATATTCATATGGGTTGTCCGATTCAAAGGGACAGGTGGCACCTAATTTGAGAAATCATGATTTCACGACTCAAAGGTTTTAGCATGGAGCATAGTATAGATTCGTGAAACGTGAAATCATGAAACGCGAAGTCAGAAAGTGCCTTGGAGTTGGGTCCATGGTCAAAACCCACATTAATATGAAAAGAGGGGATATAAATAAGGGTAAGCGCCTATTGAGCGGCGGGTGGCTTAGGTTTTCGAGCAAGCATCCTGGTCGTTAAATTTAAAGAAAATACGACCGTTTCTCTGGATGGGCTATTTCATAGATTCGAGTATCGGGATATTTGGCTTCAACTAGGAATGAAGTCTCCTGAAATGAGAAATATCAAAACTTTACATGGAAGCCCCAGGTCATGGTCCGAGGTCACATGAAGCAATGGAGAGAAGTTGCGGTAAGGCCGAAATAATTCGTATTGTTAACTAAGGAAGATCTATGTGGTCTCAAGGCATCAAGGTTGACTTGAAGGAGGCATGAAAATCTCCTCGAACATTCATGGGTGTCAGGTATCTTCCCGATCCCAATGAAAGTAGTTAATGGAAATGGGGGAGGTGGTTGAAACCTCGTTTCACCCCATAAATGGAAAGGATGGAAAATAAAGTCATGGAGGAAGACTGTCTACCCAAAGTTCCCCTGTCAACAAATTCTCCTGCAAAGCCCATACTGGTATGAGGTTGTGTCTGACATAAGAATGTGAGTGTAGACTAGAAGGAGAAATGCATAGGCAGATATTTGATTGAAGTATCCAGGTCACACTCCACATGGTGGCAATTTATTATGAGTATAAATACTCAGTTTTGATATTTTTTTAAGGTCAATGGTTGAGCTAAGCTCTCACATTGTAAAGTTTTAATGAAGCCTCTGGTTCTTTGGTTATGTATAGGTATCTGAGACTTCTTGTTTAATGTAATTTAGTTTACTTTCAAATCTCTGTAACAACTGTGTTAGAATAATCGAGCATGGATGATCCAATCGAGGGTAGTTATGTTTTTGTGATGTAAGTTTGATCATACTGACATCACAACGAGTTTTAATTAGTTTATTATGTTGTCTTTTCCTTTTTACAATGAAGAGCTCGAGCATGGATGATCCAGTCAAGTTGTTGTAGATGCATTGTGATGTATGTTTGATCATTGTGTTGTTATGACTATGTTGCTTAAATATACTTCAGTGTCTGAAATTTTGAATCCAAGAGGGTCTTGTTTTATGAGTTTTTCCCCTATAGGTTGTTGGAAGACCAGATGTCCAAAGAATACCTCTTCAGTTTCCTCAAGTTATTCCCCCTACTAAACCTTACTACAAATTACTAAATGAAGTTAGATTGAGACCTCACTTGCATGTGGATTCCAACATAGTTTTCTGAGTTAAAGCGATATAATCCTGAGTCTGCGTCCATTATACCCCCTTTAAATTTATTCATTGTGACATACAAACTAATGGGTACTGGGCTTACCTCTGCCACAATCCAGAGGTGACTTTTGGTTCTAACATTTCTGGCATTTTTGTCGGGAAATGAAAGTGAATATATATTCCCTGGGAGAACGACAACGAGCTTTTGATTTTGAAGGTGCCTCAGGTATCAGAACCATTGAATATTTCACTTGCACCTGGCGACTCCACTGAGGTGACTCCACTATCTCTATTCCACTATTTCACTGTGACTTCTTCCCGTTACACCTGGTAGCCCCATGGGAGAACAAAATGATCAGGTTTGGTATTTAATGGTGAACAAATACTATACACACTCATTCTGCATGTCATTCACCTAGCGACTCCATGGTTGAAGGATCTATTGGCTAGCCCACTCGTTCGAAGTGAAAAAAATCTTGTCTCGGAGGTTTCCTTGTTTTAATTTTTCTAATGTTCCTAGTTTTCCTAATGTTGTCCCTACTATGGATGAATGGGGTAATTATTTTCCCATATTTAGAGAATGTAAAGAGGACAACCCTGCTCGGCATGTCCATGAGTTTCATGAACTCATGGATCAATGGGAGATACATCATGAGGATGTTTTAATGAATATGTTCATTTTCTCATTGGATGGGGATGTCCATGAGTGGTATCAATCCTTGACCCCTGCTAACATCTCCTCCCTCGAATAGTTTCATGCATCCTTTAATAATCATTGTCAAACTTATTATTCCTCTAAGTTAATCTTTCATAATTGTTGTGAGGAATGTGAAGGCCATGATCAAGGTATGGTTGTGACTAGTGAAGGTTGTGAGTATGAGGGCCATGAGGAAGATGAAGATGCTTTGGGCGAAGTAATGAAAATGATAAAATCACTCTCTGCCAAACTAGAAAGGTTGGAATCTGAAGAAAGTGCAGAGTATTTTCCAGTCCTGGAGGCAGATGTTCTTGGCAGCTCTATTGAGGATGATAATGAAGATTTCATAGTTGTAGATGCCTTTAATTCTTCTCCTGAGGTTCCTGTTGTCCCTATCTTCAATGATTATTCGTATGAAGAGCAACAGGACCCCACATACCAATTTACTGACCTAGGGAGAAGCCATCCTCTATATGACAGTTATGAATTAGATTTTGAGCTGGATATGATGGATTTCCAAGAGAATACAACAGAGCCCTGTCCTCTATTCCTTAACGAAAATCATCATGAGAAAATTAGCCATCCTGAGTAGCAGACTGAAGAGAAGAGCTTTCCCATGGGTCTTGTTTATGATGATTATTACTCTGACCCTTGGGAAATCCATAAAGAAGAAAAGGAGCAGTAGAAGGGGTAGTTCATAGCCTGCCTATAGCCTGTAGGTGAGAATCTACCACCTAAGACCAGTCAGCCTACATACACTTCTCATCCACCTGTGCTTATCAGAGATATTCAACCATTTTTGAGAAATTGTGGAGAATATCGGGTTTCCTGTTACAAATCTTCCATATTTTTCCACTCATTCTATGAGCCTGTCAGTGAGTACATGGAGATTCATTTCCTTCATGCCTTGGAGTTGCCTAGCTCTTTCTCAACTTCATCCTTTGGATGAAATATGAAGGATGTAATCATTTTGTTGTCATGGTTGCATCGTTTGTTATCAATCATTGACAGAGTAAAGGAACTTCCAGTCAGGGAGTTACTTGAATGGCTATGGTGGAAATTTTCTTTCACCTAGCAATGTGTAAAAATAAATTAGTCTAGGACTGTACATAAATAAGCTCCCTGGAGCATGTGTGTTTATTTTCATTTTTTACTTATCAGCCTGTATTCCTCAGCAGGATGTTTTGAGCTTGACTCCATAACCCAACATAAGGCGACTGGAACTGCAAAAGAGATCTTAGAGCCTTGCAGGGAGGACTCTATCCCCCATGGAGCCTAATGTTATCACATATTCTTGCAGGGGGGTGTTTTCGATTAAGACTTGGCCATTGGATGACCAAATGCGAAAGAAGGGAGCTTAAAAAATGATCAATTGTGTTTCATCCATAGTCAGGGCACGTTGTGCTAAGGCACACACATATCGAGATAGTGTAGAATTCCACTTTGGGAAATTTGAAGTGAGGAATGTGCAGATTTTTCGAAGTCCCGAAATGTTGAAGTCTCGAAGTCTTGAAATTTCGATATTCATATGGGTTGTCCAATTCAAAGCGATGTGTGCCACCTAATCTGAGAAATCTTGATTTCACGACTCAAAGGTTTTAGCATGGAGCACAGTATAGATTCGCGAAATGTGAAATCGTGAAACGTGAAGCGCCCAGGAGTTGGGACCATGGTCACAACCCACAATCATATGAAAAGTGGGGATATAAAGAAGGGTAAGCACCTATTGAGTGGTGCGTGGCTGACGTTTTCGAGCAAGCATCCTGGCCATTAAATTCAAAGTAAATCCGATCGTTTCTCTGGATGGGCTATTTCGCAGATTCGAGCATTGGGATATTTGGAGTCAAGTAGAGTGAAGACTCCCGAAATGCGAAATCCTGAAACTTCACATGGGAGACCCAAGTCAGGGTCCGAGGTCTCATGAAGCAATGGAGAGAAGGTGCACTAAGGCCAAAAGTGTCTGTATTGTTAACCGAGGAAGATCTGCATGGTCTCGAGGCGCCCAGGTTGACTTGAAGGAGGCGTGAATGTCTCTTGGAACATTCATGGGTGTCAAGTCTCTTCCCGATCCCGATGAAAGTAGTTAATGGAAATGGGGGAGGTGGTTGAAACCTTGTTTCACCCCATAAATGGAAAGCATGGAAAAGAAAGTTGTGGAGGCATAATGTCTGCCCAAAGTTCCCCGGTCAACAAATTCTCCTGCAAAGCCCATACAGTTCTGAGGTCGCGTCTAAAAAAATAATGTAAGTGGAGACTAGTAGGAGAAATGCAGACAAAAATCTTTGATTGTATTATCCAGGTCACACTTCGAGTGGTGGCAAGTTGTTCTGAGTATAAATACTCAGTTTTTATATTTTGTTAAGGTCGATAGTTGAGATAAGCTCTCTAGTTATGTATAGGTATCTAAGACTTCTTGTTTAATATAAGTCAATTTTCTTTCATCTCTCTATAAAAACTGTGTTAGAACACTTGGGCATGGATGATCCAGTCGAGGGTAGTTATGTTTTTGTGGTGTAGGTTTGATCAAAGTGACATCACAACCAATTTTAATTAGTTTCTTGTGTTGTCTTTTCTCTCTTACACTGAAGAGTTTGGGTATGGATGATCCAGTCAAGTTTTTGTTGCTACATTGTGGTGTATGTTTGATCATTGTGTTGTTATGACTATGTTTCTTAAATATACTTCAGTGTCTGGAACTTCAAATCCAAGAGGATCTTGTTTTCTTATTTTTTCCCTTATACACTGTTGGAAGACTGGATTTCCATAGCATACCTTTTCATTTTCCTCAAGTTCTTCCCCCTACTCACCCTTACTACAACTTACTGACTGAAGTTAGATTGAGACCTCAATTTCCTGTGCATTCCATCCTAGTTTTCTGAGTTAAAGAAATATAATCCTAAGTCTACGTCCATTAGACTCCCTTTAAATTTATTCATTGTGACATACAAACTGATGGGTATTGGGCTTACCTTTTCCACAATCCAGAGGTGACTTACAGTGCTAACACATTCTCATCTTTATTCTTTTTCATTGACATAATTTTTAACATCATCTCCTTACAACACCACTACTACAAGGCCACTCTCTTCTACAATTTCACCTTCTATTACAACACCATTCATTATCGTAACATCACTCGCTTTTGCAAAATATCTTCCTTAAAGGGTGAGTACAAGATAATGATGGTCTCTCATGACGCTTTAGTGGTAATGCAAACCTCAAAAAACCACAATTTTTTAACTTGGAGGAATTATCCAAGGTACTTGTACAATGAATTTGAATACTATTTAAGAATATGAAATGTAGGAAATTGAATTATATTTCTGAATATACAACTTTTATTCATAGACATTGTCAACAACTAGGTTAAATTTGATTTTTTATAACAATGGTTTCTTACTTTTCCAACAAAATATAAGGTATATGTTTTCCTTCACGCAGGTGTTGAGTGTCTTAACATGACACTTCGTTCAAAAAACTCATATACTTATAGAGAACTCGTTTTTATTGTGTTGTGTATTTTTTGGAATTTTTTAATATTAATTTTATATATTTTTTTAATTTTCAAAATCAACATATTCCTGAAATTAAAATGTCTTTTGTTCATGCAGTCTAAAAGGGTCTTAACATGATAAAAACATTTTTCTTAGATCTTAGGTATTGGTATCCTCTAGTGATGCATATAACTCATTTGAGAAATGGTTAAGACGAGAAAATGTTATATCAGAAATAAGAGAGGTATGTATTATAGGATTTTGATATATGTGAAGAAAAAAATAGATTAAAAATAGTAAGAAAGAATAATTTAAAAATATATATATATTTGAAATATTCATAAGTGACTTAATCTATGTCTATAATCTCATCAACAACTGGATTTTTTAGCCTATAGAAAAATAATGTCAAATACAAAGATATAGAGGGGTATTCACAAAAGTGGAGTTTTTTATGAATTTGCATACGAAACCTCTAAGTTTTTCATCCCAAACCTAAATCCAAGCCAACCAAGTTAGCATACACATTGTCAAACCCACCCAAAAAATTTAAATTCAAACAAATGCATATGCACTCTAAGAGCATGCACATGCTCTAGGAAAGCATGCATGCTCCTAAAAAAATCATTTCCTTCCTTCTCTATCTTTGTCCTCCCTCTCTTACATCTATCCTGCCCCACTCTCTATCTCACTCTCACTCTCCCTCTCTACTCCCTGTCTATCTCCATATCTCTATATCACACTCTTATATGTAATGACCCCGACCACTGAAGCTGATTCATGCCACCGAAAAACTTTCATGCTATAATAACACATTGTAATGTGACCATCCACCCAGGATGGACCATGCTACTCTGTAAAAAAATCTTGTGGAAAATCATACATATAAAACTTAAACAAACAATTACATTCTTCTAATACACAAATTAACACAAAAATAATAGTAAGCCTATACATACAACATATATAGGAAATTACTCATGAATATAAAACATGTACACATAAAAAGAAAGTAAATGAACACATAAATGTTACTTATCTTTTTAGAGAAGACCACCAACTACGTGCATACCTTCCACAAATATCCCAACCTTATACCACACTACTCATCACTTTTAGCAGTGGAGTCACCCTGAGTTTAGATTAAACTCCACCTGGGTAAAGGGATTCCTAGGCTAGGTTGAGGCTAAAAAATCAAAAGGAAGTCACACATACAATAGGAAGGATCTCGTCCCAGGATCGAACCCACACTAACATTATACAACCTCTCATTCCCCACATGCTTGTCCCACCCCAGGAAGTGTGACCCTTCTTTGCTTGATAGTCCTTCAGCTAGCCGACTTCTATTGCATGGCTTCATCAATAGCCTGAACCAGAATTCTCAGATAACTATGGTTGTAGTTGAGCTCCCTCTAGGAAAATTTCCTTCCCCAACAACCTCTCTCACCTAGATATAGTTACCCATAAGCCTCTAAACCTGCTTCTTCTTTCTAGCTAACTCTCTCACATGGAGATACTTTCTTATAGGCCTTCTTTAGTCCATGGGCCTAACAACTCGCCTCTTCTATCCTGCTCCTAAACAACCAACACCAGGCTCACATGAAAGCATCAACAACATTCAACTAATGAACATGTTATGTCAGCAACAACCTCCTTCGGGTTTGGAATAGTTGTTTCTCATAAAAGGAAAGTTTAGCATAGGCTCACATATATACAAGTGCGTTTTTCCATTTAGGAGGAATATGGGTTTATGTTCATCACTGGAAAATACAGGATATCGCTCCATAAATGCGTGTCGGTTTCATAGGTACGTACATGTTCAGAGATTAACACTTGAGGTAATGGGCCTCCGCCTGAATGCGTGAGTGTCTATGAAGAATGGTCAGAATCCCCACAATGAACTGATTTCCCCACATATAATTTCATGCCCCAATATTGACACATGAATCCCTTGGGAGCTTGCTCCTCTCCACTTGGAGTTTTCTCCTTTCCCCAAAGGAACTTAGGATAAAACGAGTTATTTCCCAAACCTGAGTCTTTTATGAAATATATTATAATATTCCCTTAGAGATAAGCCCACAATCTTAGCCCTTTTCCAAGCCTCTTAGCCCCTTACCTTTCCCTTCCTAGTGGAGCTTAGTCCCCCATAACTATTTCTTCTTGGTCAGTATACACGTAGTGATGTTCTTTTCATTTTGATAATATGCATAATTACATATACAAAAATAGGCTCACTGGCCTTAAGCGATCTAGACTCTCCGACCTAATATTCACATAAGCCTCCTAACTTGTAAACACTTGGCTCACCAGCCTATAAACATAATTACAATTCAGCAGGGGCTCCACATTGGGGTATTACAATCCCCTCCCCCTATTTATGTATTGTCCTCGGTGCATCTTGTTTACATACTACATCAATATTTTAAAAAATATTGAAAAAGATGCAGGTATTCTTCCTGCATGGGATGTTCGTGCTCCCAATTTGTATTCTTAGGAATGTACCAAGTCCATTGGAACTTTACTAGATCTATCGATTGATTGATATTTCAGTCCATTGATCTTTTGGTCTAGTATACACACTAGATGCACCTAAAAAGTGCCTTCTTTCTCCACCTGAATCACATTCCAATCAATAAAATAATTAGCATCAGGTATATATTTCTTTAGTAATGATACATCGAATACAATATGAGTAGTCATAGATGGAGGAAATGAAAGAATATAATCTGTAGGCCCAATCCTTTATAGGATTTCAAATGGCCCACAGTAACAAGATGGCAATTTGGAACAGTTTCGCAACTTCAGAGAACTTATTAGCCTTTACTTTCATAAACACATGATCACCAATAGAGAATTATGTGTGAATTTTTTCCTTATCAGCGTAGCTTTTCTGCCTGTCTTGAGAAGCCTTTAAATTATTTTTTATCTTTGACATCTTCTCTTCCATTTCCCTGAGAAACTTTGGCCTAACCACTACTCTATCAACTGGGTTGTCCCAACTTATTGGTTTGCTGCACTTTCTTCCATAAAGTTCCTCAAATGGATTCATCTTCATAGATTCTTGGTGCCCATTATTTTAAGCAAATTCTACCACGTTTAGATAATCTTCCCATATATATGGTTTGACCATCACATACAATTTTAGCATCTACTCTATCACTTGGTTCACTCTTTTTGTTTTCCCATTAGACTTGAGATGATAAGTTGTGTTGAAGTTCATATTTGTTTTGAACCCTTTGAATAATTCCTTCCATAACTTGTATATGAAATTTGGGTCTCTGTCAGACACAATTGTCTTGGGTATGCCATACAAGCGTGCTACTTCCCTCATATAAATATCAACAACACTGGTTTCCTTGTGAGTAATTTTCATTGGAATGAAATGGGCAACTTTAATAAGTTTGTCCACCACCACCATGATAGAATCATGATTCTTGTTTGTTCTAGGAAATTTGGTGATAAAGTCCATTGTCACCACTTCCCACTTCCACTCAGAGATAGGTAATGGCTACAACAACCCAGCTGGGTGTCTATGCTTAGCCTTGACCTTTTGACAGTCCATACATTTAGCAATGTACTCAACAATTTCCCTCTTCATGCTTAGCCAATAGTATTGGATTTTGACAACAACAATTGTTTTATAACACCCTGAGTGTCATACTTCTCAAAATAAGACTTCTCTTTCAAAATCAAAATACATTATTCATTTCTTTCAAAATCAAACTTCTCAATTCTTGGGAATTGGGTACATAAATTATGTTTATGTACATAATAATTTCATCGATCCCCAACTTGTAATATTCAACCTTCGATTGCAATTTACCTTACTGTAATTTTGTTACCATATCCATTTACTACAAATATGTTTTTGTAGCTTAATAAATCCTACCTTTAAGATCAATGTGATACATGCTAATGGTTGTAGCATGCAGTTCATGAACTCTCCTACTGAGTGCATCAACCACTTTGGTCTCTTTTCCTTTGACGGGCTTCATATCAAAGTCATAATCACAGAGGAATTCCAACCATCTCCTATGTCTGGAATTTAAAGGTGGTTGATCAAACAAATATTCCAGACCATTATGGTCTGTCCTTAGCTCAAATATTTTTCCCATTAGATAGTGACTCCATTTCTTTAAGGCATGCACTATGGCCGCCAACTCCAAATCATGAGTGGCATAGAGACTTTCATGCTCTTTCAATTTTATTGATTCATAAAATAACACATATTTGTTCTAATAGAGGACTCTGCCAAGTCCTTATTTTCATGCATCTGTGCATACTATTAAATCTTCATTCATATCAACAATCCTCAAAATTGGAGCATTGGTTAACAACTGCTTCAATTGTTGGAAGATTTTTTCACATTTTGTTTTCCATTGAAACTTCGCTCCCTTCCTTTGCTAGGAAGTGATTGGGTGAGCAATCTTTGAGAATATCACAATGAATATCATGTATTAGTGACCTAGACCCATGAAGGATCTGACTTCTGTCACATTCTTATGTGTTGTCCACCCTTTAATAGCTTCAATCTTTTCAGGGTCCACTGGTATCCTTTCTTCGGATAGGATATGCCCCAAATAGTGAATTTGATTCATATAAAATGAGAACTTGCTCAATTTGGCATACAACTGGTCCTCTATTAACACTTGTAACACCATCCTCAAGTGATGCTCATGCTCTTATTCTGACTTGGAATATACAAGGATGTCATCCAGAAAGACAATGAAACACTTGTCTAGGTATTCCTAGAAAACACCATTCATTAAGCACATGAAAACAACTGGTGCATTTTATAACCCAAATGGCACCACTATGAACTCGTAATGACCATACCTTGTCCAGAAGGAAGTATTGTTTATGTATTCATCTTTGATCCTTACTTTATGGTATCCTAACATGATATCAATCTTTGAGAATATTCTTACATCCTTCAACCGATCAAAGAGATCATCGATCCTTGGAAAATGATACTTGTTCTTCATAGTTACGTTGTTCAATTGTGTGAAGTCAATACACAGTCTCAATGTCCCATATTTCTTATTCACAAATAAGGTTGGGGCACCCCAAGGTGACACACTTTGGCATATATGCCCCTTCTTCAGAATTTCTTCAAGCTTCATTTGCAGTTCGTCCAACTCTGGTGTACTCATCCTGTAGGGAGTCTTGGATACTGGAGGTTCTCTAGGCATTAAGTTTATAGATAAATCAATATCTCTATATGGGGGTAGTATTGGCATCTCCTTGAACACATACTCAAAATCTTTTAGGACTGCTTGATCCTCAATATTTGGCACCTTATCGTTAGGTGCTTCCTCCAATTGAGTTGCAAATAATTGGCATCCCTTCCTGTAACACTTCTTTAGCTACATTGTTGAGATATCTCGAAAAATAAATGTTGGACAACTAAGAGGGGGCAGAATCAGTTGTCACTGTGCTTAAAAAATTATGCTTATTTTAAAATATTTACAAGGCACTCAATGATGATCACAATAATGCAGGGAAATGAACAATGGAACATTCAACATCAGTCACATATATGAGACACAGAGATAGATATTTGCCAAGGAAACCCATACAGGGTAAAAACCTCTTCTTATTTATATGATAAGTATTATTTACATTCTTTACATTATCATACATTTGAGCACTAACTCATTGTGAGGCTACAACCTCTGTTTTGCAAGCTGCAACTTGCTGAGAGCACCAACTCTCTATTTTTATCTAGCACCCACTAGAAGGAAGCACCAACTCCCTAGTTTCTCTAGCACCAACTAGAAGAAAGCACCAACTCCTTAGTTTCTCTAGCACCAACTAGAAGGAAGCACCAAATCCCTGTGTTCAAGCCCCCACTTGAACCTCTAAGGACACTAGTCCTCCCTAACACCTCCCAACCTCCTTGGATTATGAATATGAAATATTGAAACCTATTACAGTGATATAGTGTTCAATAACAGCTTACCAGTCTCATCACTGTTCTGCAAGATTTTGCTACTCAGACCTCCTTGTTGTCTTCCAGCATGCATCCCCTACCCATTCTGTTCTTCTTCTTTTATGCTCTTTATTCCATGTCCATTCATTGCACAGTTCTTCTTCTGTTCTTTTCGGCTGTTGCACTCTGATCCTTCTTCATGCATGCATCACCTTCAACAACATCCACAGTAATCCCAACAACAAAAGTAACCCCATCTCTTCTCTGTAGTAACTGTGTTTTTATAGCTTTTGTTCCCCTTGTGCGTGCAATGCATGCAATACCTATGCATACTCATACCATGCCAATATCCTCCACAAATCGAGTGCTATGTCTGATCATCATCGTGACTCTTCAGCTTCTCTAGTCGTTTTTCCACTCGTTCAGCATCACTGTATGTTATCTTGTGATTCCTCAGTCTCTCTGGCAGTTGAGACTCTTCGTCTTCTCTGTGACAGTCGAGCTCACCTACTCTGTTCCAGTTACAAGCTTCAATTCTCATACATCTATCAATCACCTCCATGAGCATCTTCATCCCTCTTGAAGATTCCCAGAGACTCTTCATCTCCTCTGTCAATCACCCCGAAGTGTCTTTGAGTCCTCTCGCAGAAACCATTAGTGGTTTTTGGCAGTTACACTGTGATGTGCAACAATAGCCCTTCGATTATGATCAGATTCACCTGCATTGTTGGATTTACTCTGATGGGTTCTTTTGTTATTTACCTATTTCGTACTTTCGCAATTCAGAGATTTTGTGATGAGACATCTTGAGTCTCCATGTTACGATTTCTGAAACTCCAAAATAGATTTTTTCTACGCTGGCTCCTTCCTTTATATGACCACATCTATGACCAAGCACTTAGGCAAAAAATTCTTTTCGTGAATTCGCATTTTTTTATTCTGGAGATGAGGCATCTCGACTCTCCAAGTCGCGATCCCCAATACCCCGAGATAGAGATGAGATCAACAATCCACGATCTCAATGAATCTACGGTCCATATCTCATCATGAATTCGCATCTCACGATTCCTTCGATGGAGGTTCTTGTCACTCTGAGTTGCGATAGGCGAAACTCCGAAATGAAGCTTAGATCAACGGTCCACAATCTCGATGAATCTATGGTCCAGAGCTCATCGTGAATTCACATCTCATGATTCCTTCGATGGAGGTTCTTGTCACTCCAAGCTGCGATAAGAGAAACTCCGAAATGGAGCTCAGATCAATGATACAGAACAAACCTCGATCTAACGGCTGTGAATAAATCGCGATTTCACATATCGCGATTTCAACGGTTATGTATCTTGCCTCTCCAACTCGTGATAGGAGAAGCTCCAAGATGGATCTCTGATCAATGGTCCAGAAAAAACCTCGATTTGACGGCTGTGAACAAATCACGATTTGGCATATCACGATTTCAGCGGTTATGTATCTTGCTTCTCCAACTCGCAATAGGTGAAGCTCCGAGATAGCGTGGGTTCAACATTCTTGATCAACACTTGATCTGATGGTCATCCGAAATTGTAAATGAGATCCAATGACCAGAAATGATGCTTCTCCTCCTGAGCTTACTTTGTTCCGCTTACTGTGATCTTGCCCTCAATGATCTACCAACAATCCTCTGCACTATCTCTTCTGAGCTTATTCAAATCTTCTCTTCAACGTCTTCTCATAATGCCAATCTATTACATACTTTCTGTACCCATGCCATCTTCATTGTTGTACTTTCCATTAATGACAAGCATTCGTTGTCTGTTAAATATTTGCCAACATTCTCCCCCTTTGGCATTGATGGCAACACAAGCACCCACATGCATTCGGTCTCTCCTCCCGGACTCTTTTCTCCCCCTTTGACATCAATGTCAAAGAAGGAACATGCTCCCCCTGAGCTGTTGCAAAACATACTCCCCCTGTCAACTATGAGCATCTTGGAAATACACCATATATTCAATAAGTACTCCCCATGACCAGGTGAACAGATTAGACACAAGAAATTAAAACCCCCAACTTTTGACGAAGATATCCAAAAGGGCTTGTTGCTAATGGTTTTGTAAATATATCTGCAATCTGTTATGTAGAAGTTATATAATTCAGTTGAACAATTCTGTTTGTAACTTGTTCTCTGAGAAAATGGTACTTTATTGCAATGTGCTTAGTCTTGGAATGAAGAACATGATTCTTGGAGACACTAATGGAACTGGTGTTATCACAGTGAATTGGAATGCGATCAGTGCAAGTTACCTTCAAATCTGCAAGAGTTTGTATCATCCATAAAATTTGTGTGCATCAAGTAGCAACAACAATGTATTCTTCCTCTATAGTGGATAATGAAATGGATCCTTTCTTTTTACTAAGCCATGCAACTGATGAGTCACCCAGAAAGAATGCTCCTCCACTGGTGCTTTTTCTCTCATCAACACATTTTTCTCAATCTGCATCTGAATAAGTAGTTAACTGGAAATTTTGATTTTTGGGATACCATGGACCATAAGTCATTGTTCCCTTCAAGTATTTAAATATCCTTTTGACAACTACCAAATGACTTTGTTTATGAGCAGACTGATAACGACCTACCATTCCAACAGCTTGCATTATATCAGGATGGGATGTTGTGAGATACATAAGATTTCCTATCATAGAGCGATATGTCCTTTGATCAACATCAGGTGAGATATCATCTTTACTCAACTTGCAACCAACCACCATAGGTGTGCTAACTGGAGAAAAATTTTCCATCTGAAATTTCTTCAACATCTCTTTCAAATATTTTTCTTAAGAAATAAATATTCCTTCAGAACTTTGTTTTACTTGTAAGCCAAGAAAATATGACAGTTCTCCTATCATGGACATTTCAAATTCTATTTGCATGGAGTTAGAAAACCATTGGACAGATGATTCATTAGTACAACCAAAAATAATATCATCTACATAAACCAAAACAACTAGTAAATTATCACCTTCAGACTTAATCTAAAGATTACTGTCAACAATACCTTTCTTGAACCCTTTTTCTTGTAAAAATTTGTCCAGTCTATAATACCAAGCTCGTGGTGCTTGTTTTAGTCCATATAAGTCCTTCTTAAGCTTACAAACATAATTAGGATTATTTTTCAATGAGAATGCTTCAAGTTGCTCCATATATACTTCTTCCTCTAGATCTCCATTAAGAAACGCTGACTTAACATCCATCTGATAAACTTTAAAGTTTTTATGACATGAATAAGCAAGAAACATTTTGATGGCTTCCAATCTTTCCATTGGTGCAAAATTTTCATCAAAGTATTGACCTTCAACTTGTGCATATCCTTTACATGCCAATCTGGCTTTATTTCTAACAACTTTCCCTTTTTCATTCATTTTATTTTTGAAAACCCATTTGGAACCTATTACATTCTTATCTTTAGGTCTAGGGACAAGCTCCCAAGTATTGTTCTTTTCAATTTGATCAAGCTCTTCATTCATTTCTCTAATCCAATCATCATCCATGTTGGCTTCATTGAAATTATTGGGTTCCAGCATGGATATGAGAGCTATATGAGATTGTTCGGTGGTTTTGATTATCTTTTTCTTGGTTTGTACACCTTTGTCTTTTTCTCCAATTATCTGACTTGCAGGATGATTCTTTTGAATTATTCTGGAGCAGGAATTTGTAGTTGATTGTTGATTTGAGTCTGTCTGAGTGTTTGAGTGTTCATTTTCTGATTCTTGGACCTGTTCATCTTCAGCTTTAGTTGTGTCTTATGTAGAAGACTCATTACTATATACCTCTCTTCCTGGGATTTTTTCATCAATTTTTACATCAATACAGTCAACCATTTTATGAAGCCTCTTATTATAGAATCTATATCCTTTATTGTTTGTAGCATACCCTAAGAAGATACCTTCATCAACCCTGTCATCATATTTTCCGAGGTTCTCATCATTATTCTTTACGTAGCATTTACTCCCAAAGACTCTGAAGTGTCTGATTGAGGCAGGTCTTCCAAACCATAATTCATAAGGTGTCTTGTCACTTTGTGGTCTGAGGTGGGATTTGTTAAGCACATGAATTGTTGTGTGTATTACTTCTACCCAGTAGGTTTGACCAATGTTCTTTTCATTCATCATTGACCTGGCCATTTGTTGCACTGTTCTGTTTTTCCTCTCAACAACTCTATTTTCTTGTGGAGTTCTTGGGATTGTGTATTCTCTCTTGATCCCATGTTCATCGTATAATTCCTTGAAGTCTCTTAACATAAACTCTCCTCCCTGATATGATCTTACTTCCTTTAACCTCTTTCCTATTTGAGTCTCTGTTAAAGACTTAAATATTTTAAACTTCTCAAATGCTTCAGCTTTTTCTTTGAGAAAGGAAACCCAAGTAAGTTTGGAGTAATCATCGATAATCAATATGAAGTAGTTTTCTTTCCCTGTGCCTTCCTGTCTTGATGGTCCACATAAATCCATATGAACTAGTTGGAGTGGTTTCTCTGTTGAAGTAAAGCTCTTGGACTTAAATTGTGTTTTGTTTTGCTTCCCTACTTGATAGGGTTTACACATTGAATATTGGGGCTTTGATATTCTCATAATATATTTTACTGCCTCGAGGTTTTTGAGTTTGATTAAGTTGTTGAATTTTAGATGTCCAAGTCTCCTATGACATAACCAACTTTCATCATGTTTTCTTAGATGACATTCTTCTCTATTTTCTTTCAGCACATATACATTATTTTATGTCCTTATGCCTTTGGCCACTACTTGTCCTAAGTTTACAGACTTTATCTTGCAGTCCTTGGACATGAACAACACTTTGCATCCTCTGTCACACATTTGACTTACACTGAGACGATTATGTTTCATCCCATCCACAAGTAGAACATATTCAACTTTTCCTTTTCCATTACTTAAGATCACCATCCCTTTGCCCTTTATTTTCCCTGGAGCATCATTTCCAAAGGTTACGTTTCCTTATTTTCTTTCACTTAGAGATAGAAACTTGCCTTTGTCTCCCATCATGTGTTTGGAGAATCCACTATCTATATACCAAGGGTTCGTTTTTCTTTGAGCAGACAACACTGATCCACACTTGTCACTTTCCTTCTTCTTCCAAAACTTGACTTTTTCAGTAGGAGATTCTGAATCTGGTTCATATTCCCTTAAACACCAGTCAATAGATTTGTGTCCATAGTTATGACAGATGTAGCATTCAATCTCATTGTTGAACAGGTCAAACTTATTGGTGCAGCGTTGTCTACTCATTGACTGTTGATTATTTCTTGACCTCTTTAGTTGCATGTCCCTAGACTTAATTTGGCAGTTGGAAATCAGTGAGGGCTTGTTACTTGGCTGTATCATTCTTTGTTGTGGCAAGTATTTATTCCTTTGAAATCTTAATTTCTGATGTCTAAGTCTTAAGGAACAATTTATATCTTTGTGACAAAAGTTAGCACAGTAGAAACAATAGCCATAGAAGAATTCTTTGTACCTGGAAAGTTGTTGTCTTCTTTGAGCAAATCGATTTCTTTCAGAATGATGACATCGTTCAACAATGAGAACATTACTTCTTTGTTATACAAATTCAAATCTGGCATCTTTTTCCTTACTCAACCTGGGCGGTTGATTGTCTTCCTTTGTTTCTGCAGGATTGTTATTGTCATTAGTTGTACTTTTGACAAACTTGATGGTTTCTTCATTTCCTAGCTTACCACTCCTTGATCCCTCTTCATACCCCAAGCCAATTTTTAGCTTTGGATTCCTTTGCTGATTCAGAATGGTGGCCGATCCTTCTAAGGATTTGATACTTGATAGATTCTGATTATACAAGGCTTGAAACTTCTCCATTTCTTTGCTTATTTTCACTACTTATTGTTCTAATGCTTCACATATTGCCTTCTTTTCTAATAGTTGTTGTTTCAGAATCTCTTCGATTTTCTTTGCCTCTTCCAATTCTACTTTTAGTAGGACAAGATCTTCATCAGGTTCTTTACTATCTTTCTCGAAATGTATCAACAATTGTCTTTGCTTTCTGTTCTTGATTCTTAGTCTGTCAATCTCTTCGAGTGCACTGATCAGTCCTCCTTCCATGTCAACCGCAACTTCTTCTTCATCACCTCCTGTTCTTTTATTATGATAATTCTCTTTGTCCATAAGTATGAAGTCATTTAGTTTATCTTCAATAGAGGAGTCATTTTCTTCATCATCTGAAGGATCATCATCATTGTTTATGAACAAACTTTTCTTCTTAATGTTTTTCTCTTTAAAGAAATTTATGTGTTTGTACTTCTCCTCATCATCACATGTCTGATCCTTTCCTTTGTGGGGACATTTACTTGAAAAATGACCTATCCTACCATAGTTGAAACATTTGAAGGGCAGTTTACCTTTGTATTTTCCTGATCCCTTCTTCAGTCTCTTCACAAATTTTGTTTCAATTTCATCGGGCTCAGAATCCTCATTCTTGTCTGCGTTAAATGATGCTTCTCTGGAGGTAGGTTTATCTTTAACTAGTCTCATTTCATATGCAGTCAATGTTCCTATTAGTTGATCAAACCCTAAGTTTTTTAGATCATTAATTTCTTCTATAGAAGATACCTTCGGGTTGAACCTATCTGGGAGAGATCTCAAGATTTTCTGAACTAAAGAAGGTTCATCAATTGTTCCACCAATTTCCTTCATTGCATTTACCATTTCTTCTACTCTTAGAAAGTATTTTCCAACAGTTTCATTTTCCTTCATCTTCAACTGTTCAAATTGTATTCTGTAGGTTTGAAGCTTTGCATCCTTTACTTTCTCATTACCCTCATAGATGCTAATGAGTTTGTCCCAAATTTATTTGGCAGTTCCTAGGTGCATAACTTTTATGAATTCTGCTTCTACACGCCCACTCAAGATAGCATTCATAGCCTTAGCGTTGAAGCTAAATTCTAGTTTGTCATCCTTATTAGCTAGCACAACTGTCTTTACATAACCAGTATCTACCACATCCCAGACATCTGCACCTAACGACATTATGTAGGTTCTCATTCTAACTTTCTAGAAGCCAAAGTTTGTTCCATTGAACAGAGGGGCCTTATTGGTTGAATTTCCTTCATGGCTTGACATGTTTAAGCTCTAGGATCTACCCTTAGATAAAAGGGGTTGGCTCTGATACCAATTGTTGGACAACTGAGAGGGGGCTGAATCAGTTGTCACCATGCTTAAACAATTATGCTTCTTTTAAAATATTTACAAGGCACTCAATGATGATCACAATAATGCAGGGAAATAAACAATGGCACATTCATCATCAGTCACATATATGAGACATAGAGACAGATATTTCCTAGGGAAACCCATACAGGGTAAAAATCTCTTCTTCTTTATATGATAAGTATTATTTACATTCTTTACATTATCATACATTTGAGCACAAACTCATTGTGAGGCTACAACATTTGTTTTTCAAGCTACAACTTGTTGAGAGCACCAACTCTCTATTTTTCTCTAGCATCCACTAGAAGGAAGCACCAACTCTAAGGAAGCACAACAAGTTGTAGCTTGAAAGCAAATGTTAGAGAAGGAAGCACCAACTAGAAGGAAGCACCAACTCCCTGGTTTCTCTAGCACCAACTAGAAGCAAGCACCAACTCCCTGTGTTCAAACCCCCACTTGAACCTATGAGGAAACCAATCCTCCCTAACACCTCCCAACCTCCCTGGATTATGAATATGAAATACTGAAACCTATTACAGTGATATAGTGTTCAATGACAGCTTACCAGTCTCATCACTGTTCTGCAAGATTTTTCTACTCAGACCTCCTCGTTGTCTTCCAGCATGCATTCGTTGCTCATTCTATTCTTTTGCTTTTATGATCTGTGCGCCATATCCATTTGCTACATAGTTATTCTTATGTTCTTTTCAGCTGCTGGACTCTGATCCTTCTTCATGCATGCATCACCTTCAACAACATCCACAGTAATCCCAACAACAACAGTAACCCCATCTCTTCTATGTACTGTGTATTTATAGCTTTTGTGCCCCTTGTGCGTGAAATGCCCTCAATACCTCTGCATACTCACACCGCGCTGATATCCTCCACAACTCGAGTGCTCTTTCTGATCATCATCGTGACTCTTCAGCTTCTTTGGTTGTTTTTCCACTCGTTCAACATCATTGTATGTTATGTTGTGATTCCTCAGTCTCTCTGGCAGTTGAGACTCTTCGTCTTCTCTGTGACAGTAGAGCTCACGTACTCTGTTCCAGTTACAAGATTCAATGCTCATCCAGTTGTCAATCAATTCCATGAGCATCTTCATCCCTGTTGAACATTCCTAGAGACTCTTCATCTCCTCTATCAATCACCATGAAGTGTCTTCGAGTCCTCTGGCAGAAACCATCAATGGTTTATGTCAGTTACACTGTGATGTGCAACAATAGCCCTTCGATTATGCTCAGATTCACCTGCATCGTTGGATTTACTCTGATGGGTTCTTGTGTTATTTACCTATTTCACGCATTTTCAATTTGGAGATTCTACGATGAGACATCTTGAGTCTCCATGTTACGAGTTCCAAAACTCCAAAACGAAGTTTTCTACGCTGGGTCCTTCCTTTATATGACCATGGCTATGACCAAGCGCTTAGGAAAAACATTCTTTTCGCGAATTCGCATTTCGTGAGTCTGGAGATGAGGCATCTCAACTCTCCAAGTTATGATCCCCGAAACCCCGAGATAGAGATGAGATCAACGGTCCACAATCTCGATGAATCTATGGTCCAGATCTCATCATGAATTCACATCTCGTGATTCTTTCAATGGAGGTTCTTGTCACTCTGAGTTGCAATAGGTGAAACTCTAAAATGAAGCTTAGATCAACGGTCCACAATCTCGATGAATCTATGGTCCAGATCTCATCGTGAATTCGCATCTCGCGATTCCTTCGATGGAGGTTCTTGTCACTCCAAGTCGCGATAGGCGAAACTCCGAAATGGAGCTCAGATCAACGGTCCAAAACAAACCTCGATCTGACAGCTGTGAATAAATCGCGATTTCACATATCGCGATTTCAGCAGTTATTTATCTTGCCTCTCCAACTCGTGATAGGTGAAGCTCCAAGATGGATCTCTGATCAATGGTCCAAAACAAAGCTCGATCTGACAGCTTTGAATAAGTTTCGATTTTGCGTATCACAATTTCCGGGGTTATGTATCTTGCCTCTCCAACTCGCGATAGGCGAAGATCCGAGATGGAGTTGAGATCAACGGTCCAAAACAAACCTCGATCTGACGGTTGTGAATAAATAATGATTTCACATATCGCGATTTCAGCGGTTATGTATCTTGCCTCTCCAACTCGCGATAGGTGAAGCTCCGAGATAGCGTGGGATCAACATTTCCGATCAACACTTGATCTGACGGTCATCGGGAATTGTAAATGAGATCCAACAACCAGAAATGTTGCTTCTCCTCCCGAGCTTACTTTGTTCCTCTTACTGTGATCTTGCCATCGATGATCTTCCAACAATCCTCTACACTATCTCTTCTGAGCTTATTTGAATCTTCTCTATAGTGTCTTCTCATAATTCCAATCTATTACGTACTTTCTTTACTCATGCCATCTTCATTGTTGTACTTTCCATCAATGAAAAGAATTCACTGTGTGATAAATATTTGCCAAAAATAAATTTCTTAGGAATTCCTTGGATTGTTCTTGGGTTCCCTTCCTCATTTAGGAAAGTAACTTCCTTATTATGATAGTCTAATACAACATGGTGTTTGTCTAACCAATCCATACCAATTAGACAGTCATATGAACCCAAGGATAGGATGTTCAAATATTCCTTAGTACTTAAACCATTCATTTTCACTAGAGATGATTTAACCAAGTCATTAACTTTTCTTTTGGCTACGGTAGCCAACTACACCCACCAAGATTTCCCATGGTTTCTTCTTTGTAGTTTCAATATTTCCACCACCTCAGGATCTATGTAACTATGACTAGCTCTTGAATCAATTAAAATATTAAAGGCATGGTTATTGATCATACCTTCCACTTAAATCATGTGGTATTGAAACTTTTATTGCTTATTGTCCATGGCTACATAGGTCCTTGGTACACTTTTTCCCATGTCCTCGATTGTAACTTTCAGCTTGTTTTACATTGTGTACAACTCTCACGTTGTGAGTCTTGTGAGGTGAATTCTATACATATGATCTCCTTTACAGCCCCAACATTGAATAGGTGTCTTCCTTGGCCATTTCCCACTTGTCTTAGTCATTCTGGGCTCTATATATATCGGTTGTCCTTGGCAAATATTTATGAAGAATGGTGGCTTATTCCCTTTCTTCCTCTATTCCATATTGAACTTCTTCTTGTCTTCCCAATATTTTTGGAAAGTGGGATTTCGTTTATGTTGATCATATAGGAATTTGAATCTCCTTACAATCTCCTCTAACATTTTAGGATCATCATATTGAATCTTATTACTGATAAAAGATGGAAGCCCACTCAAATATCTCTGGATCTTAACTGTCTCATCTTTGATGAAGGAGACATACTTCAATAGTTCCAAAAATTTTCTTTCATACTCATCAATGGTCATACTTCCCAGCTTGAGTTCAAAGAAATCTTTCATTTTTATGTCATAATATCTCTTAGTCAAGTATTTCTTTTCAAAACACTTCTTGAATTCCTTCCAAGTAACATTTTTCTCTTTGATATGTTTCACCTACACAAGTTGATCCCACCACATGGATGCCTTTCCTTTGAGATGGTAGATAGAAATTATTCCTTCTGCATTAGAAGAATAATTAAGTAATTGGAAATATTGTGTCAGGCCTAGAAGCCATGTCTCGACATCTTCATCCTTCTTGTGCTTACCCTCAGAAGTATGAGGTTTGATCTTGTTCAGTTCTCCTTGCAATTCATCCACCCCAGATCTCTTGTGATTCTTTCTAACAGGGGATGGACCTGAGCTTCTATGTTCTCTCCTATTGTAATTCCTTTGGGAGTAATGGTGATGTCTGTTAAAACTCTTTTATCTTCCTTTCTCCTCAGGAGACCTACAAGTTCTTGATTTGTTTGAGTCATTCTCTTTATCCAATTTATTTTCAATTATGTCAAGGCTCTACATTAACTTCATGTTGAAGTCCTGCTGCTAATCCTAGGATTTCATAATCCTTTCATTATTAGCTTTATGGATTTGGACATCTTTTTGCAAATTTTTAATGGTCGCTAAAATATTCATGTCATCATCCCTTCCTTCTCCATGTCCATTGGAGTTTGTTCCTTCCATACCCAAATGGAAATCCATTACTCTAATCTCATATTATTGATTTTAAGCCTTCTAATTTCTGTCCATCTTTCTGCACTTTGTGTTGAAACTGATCTGATCTAGTTGTTGTTAATTATGCAAAATGTGCAACCAACAGAACTTTGTTTGGCTAATTGTCTCAACAATTTAATGAAATTATGAACCATTATGGTTCAATAATATATCATACTTATTGATTCTATTTTTTTGAGAAATAAAATTTTCATATCATTTTACTAAGTGAACAATGATATTCCATTCTCTAAGATCCTTCCAATGACTAATCTCTTGCTCAATTCTGAGTTTTGAGCAGGAAATTATGGATATATGAACAATTTGTCTTTCAAAACTACAATTCAACACTAACCCTTTTTTATCTCGAACAAATTCTCACATGAACAAGGGTTATGTCCAAGCTCTCAACTGATATGTGCTCATATGGAGCTTTGATACTTCAGGGATTCGAAACATCAATCTTTAGAATCTCCTGTTAATTTATGCCTAATTTCTCCCGAATGTCGAACTGGTGAATCCTTGGATAGTACATCTTTGGATATTTGAGGCTTCGTGTCTTCCGAGCTTCGGAACTTGGGAACTTCAGGATTCGAAATGTATACCTACTCCACAACTCGTTTCCCCCAAACACTAAACTATTGAATTCTCGAAGAATATCTCCCGAGCTTTGCGCTTCGAAGATTCTTGGATCAAAATACACACATTAACCTGAACTCAGAGATTATGAACTCTCACGCTGACACTTTGGAATTTCATTACTCTAGTAGTTCAATTCTTCGGGATTTGGAACATATTTCAAGAGCATACATGCATACCCCCAAATTCTAAATTCTTTGAACTTACAGAGTCTTGTCAGCAACCATGCACCAGGGGGGTGCTACATGGAAAACAATAATGAGCCAACACATGGTTCAATCCCACAGCTGACACGTGTCATGTTCCAATTGGCCCGAATACTCTTTTAAACGCTTGAAAAACTATGACACATGGCAAGAATATATTGTTCCCACATCACCCTAGGTGATTTCAGTGACCACATCATTCTCGTTCTTCTTGACTTTGGAACTTCTGGAATTCAAGGATCCAAAAGTTCATCCTTCACCATCCATTATTTCCTCTGAATGTTGAATTGGAGAACTCTTGGAGGGTCCTTCTTCAAATGTTCGAGATTAGAAGGTTTCTACCTCATTACTCGGGGATTCTCCCGAATTCCGAATCAATGAAGTACTGGGTTGGTGATCCTTCGTGGCTTCAGAGATTCTTTGTTGCGAAGCTTCAGGATTCGAAGAAATTCACACCTTCTTCTCCGATTTTTTCCAAACGCTGAATTCCCGATCCTCTTAAATTTTTTGGGGTCCATGTAGTACAAATTTCATCATATAATATGGTAACACATGGCCCCCGTGTGTCAAACTGCTATTGGTCCAACAACGTCATCAAAAGTACAATTTTGAATGACACATTGCATGACTAGGGGAGGTCAACTTCACCCTTGGTGATGTCATCATTCCACATCATACCCCGTGCTTCAACACTTCATAGCTCCAAGCTTCAACAAATTTCTTGACTTATCACCAAGTTTCTCCCTAACTCCGAACCACCAAACAACTTCTTCCATGAACTTCGAGACTATGTGGCTCTGCGACTTTGGATCTTTTCTGAACATTCCCTCCCAGTTCTCCTGAACTCTGAATCTTTGAAATCCTCAATTTTTCACAGTTGATCTATGGAAACATGTCCCTGTTAATCGAATGGTTTGGATGAGTTTCATATTTCAGGACTTTGGGGCTTCCGGAGAAATTCCACTCTGTTCAGACTTTAACCAATTTCCCCGAATTTTGAACCGTCGGCTTACTCGAGAAAATCCACGACTCTCTTCCTCCTATATGATCTATGGATGAAAATCACCCTGAGACTTTGGAACTTGAGGCTTCAACTCCTTTTTCTCAAAAAAACTTAAAATTCACCAAAATCACGAAGTCTAAAGGACTTGGAGGTTAATTGTTGTGCACATTTTCCAGATCTGATGGCTAGGAAGGGTCTTCCTCACCCCTTTGAATATCCTAAAACTCAAATTCGATCTTGTGGCTATCAACCAAGATCGTTGGGATAACTTCTCTGCCACTTCCCCCAAGAGATTTTTCAGTGCCCCTATGACACTCTGCACATCAAATAATTATCGAATTTTTACTTCAGTTCCTCATACATGGCCCATAACAGACAATTTTAGCACAGGCTCAGGTAGATACAGTTGTGTTGTTCCATTCAAGAGGAATACGAGTTTTCGTTAATCACCAGAAAATACAGGATATGGCTCCAAAAATGTGTTTCGGTTTCATATGTATGTACATGTTCAGAGGTTAACACTTGAGGTAATGACCCTCCATGTGAATGCGTGAGTGCCTGCAAAGAATGATCAGAATCCCCACAATGAATTGTTTTCCCAACATATAATTCTATGCACCAATATTGACACATGGATCTCTTGGGAGATTTTTCCTCTCCACTTGGAGTTCGTTCCTATCCCCAAAGGAACTTAGGACAAAAGGATTTATTTCCCAAACCTTAGTATTTTAGGAAATATATTATAATATTCCCTTAGAGATAAGACCACAAGATTAGCTCTTTTCCTAGCCTCTTAGTCGCTTCCCTTTCCCTTCCCAGTGGAGCTTATTCCCCCATAACTCTTTCTTCGTGGTCGGTCTACACGCAGTGATTTTCTTTTTATTTTATTGATATGCCTAATTACATATAAAAAAATAGGTTCACTAGCCTTAAGCGATCCAGGATCTCCGTCATAATATTCACATAAGCCTGCCATCTTATAAACAATTGTCTCAATAGCCTATAAACATAATTACAATTCAACAAGTGCTCAGACTTGAGGTATTAAATTATACATGGTAAGACCTAGACATGGCAAGATTTATACATCACAAGGCATGGAAATACATAGAGCTAGACCTTACCTTGACATGCCTTGGACTCTCACACCCACTCTCTCTCTATGCCCTCTCTCTCACTCTCTCTCTCTCTCTATCACTTTCTCTCTCTCGCTTTCCCTTTGACCCTCACTCCACTATCTCTTCCACCTCTATTCCACCCTTTCTCTCTCCTCGTTGTTAGTCTTAGTCTGACTCTCTTTTCCCCTCTTTCTCTCTCTATTACCCCTCTTTGTCTCCCTCTCTATCCCCCCCTTCATATAATTCTCTCTCTACACTCATTATATGTCTCCCTCTATTCTTAACTTCCTCGCACTATCCATCTCTCTTCCCCCCTTTCTTTCTCCCTCTTGTCCCTCTCACACTCTATCACTACCCCTCCTCTTTGACTTTCTCTCTCTCGCCCCTCCTCCCTCTCTATCTCTACCCATCCTCTTTCTCTTTCTCTCTCCCCCTCTCACACTCTCTCTATCAACCCCATCCCTCTCTCCCACCCCTCATGCCACTATCTCTCCTACATCAACCCCTCTCTCCTATATTTACTTCTCTCTCTACCCCTCTATATATTTTCCTCTCTCTCCCTTTCACACTCTCACACACTCTCTCTACTTCTTTACTATGAATTTATCTCTTTTCCTACCACACACACTTTCTACCCCCACCTATATGATCCAGTTGGATATCGATGGCCACCCACCTATTCCAACTCACTCATCTTTGTAGTTTTTCAGTTTGGTAGTTTTTTCCTACTTTTCAAGTCCTGAAATTTCAAGGCCATTTTGGGGCCAGTGGCTATGCTATATTTTGATGGCATGGATCCACAATGTATGATTGGTGGCCATGACCTAGGTCTACAATGTTATCCGTCTATGATATGAGTATGGGAATACCTACCTCAGAATTGGTATATCTGATATTCTGCAGATGCTTGATTGTTCACAGGTTTCTGATTAGGTGTGCTCCTAGTTCTCGACACACACATGCATCTTACAAAGTCTTTCGGTTGTCACTGGTTCAAACCTCATACTTTGGGGGGCATTCTGTTACCCATGATTTTGGTCATCATGATGATGTATTGATGATGGTGTACTTAGGCTCTTTATAAGAACTTTCTCCTGAGAAAAAGTTATTTTCATCTCTTCCATAAAACTCATTTTTGAAGACTGTTCGCAGGCTACTAGTATATTTACCTACGAGAATGCATGATTCTCACAGGCTTCCTTAAGCCAGGGTGTGAGAGTTTCACACTATGTTGAACTCCTAGCAAGGATGATTTTAGGGGCTAAATTTCGCTCATGGGCTAATTTTCCATGGTTTTTCAAAAAAAACGATTTTCTATTCTAAAAATTATTCGCCTAAATTCTATAGCATCAAATTATTTTACCTTAAAAATTGTCAAACTTTATGCAAACTATATAAAATCCTTACAAATTTGAATATTTTTACAAAAATATCGCCAAACATTTTATAGTTGGCATATGAAGGATTAGTAAGCTTCACCAAGGTTTCTACATTTTAAAATAAATTTCCATCCTTAAAATCATCCCTAACTGCTAGGGTGCGAACTCTTTCTAAAGTAAGGAAAAAGATGAATTCTCGATGCTTCTAGAAGGGAATCTTCTAGAAGGATGATATGGAATTCGAATGGTTATCCTAGTACTGGATTCCCTGATATTTTGGGATCATTCTTATCCAAGTAACTAATTCATTCTCTCTTATATATTGAGGGAGTTCTCATGGAAAAGGTTAAGCAAGGTTAATCAAGATTCATTGGAGAATTAGTGAAAGAATTGTGTGAAGGATTGAAGCTTGAACAACAGGATAGGAAACTCTAGAAAGGATATCATAAAAGTTTTGATCTTCTTCATGCAAGTGAGAAAGTTTGTGTGTCGGAGCCAAGGGCCATCGAAAGGAAGTTTGCGACATCAAGGCTCAGGTTGTAATCTTTACTTTCCATCAATATGATACAGTAATATGTCCCTTTCCCATAAAGTTATTTCCACTTTATTGTATAATTCCTTGATCATATACATAGATTGACTGTTGAATAGATTTTGCTTTCTTCACTTTGGTTGGTTTGTTTTGTCTTGGTCTTGACTGCATGAGAGCACTGGAGCGAAGCGGGAGAAACAAAGACCATAGGAAGCGATATTAAGGTATGTCATTTGTCCTTGCCTCCTATTTAATTCAATGGTCAAAATCTAGGGAAATAGTCATGTTTTGTCTTTCTTTGTTCTAGATCCAGGTGGATCTAGGAAGATCGGTTAGTGCTCACACCTACGGATTTATCCAATAACATCAGGGATGCTATTAAGGAAAAATACTACCTTGTTGGAAGTTATGACGACTTGTATAAAAAATGGACCACATTGCGTCATGAAAGGGACAACGCAGTGCCATATTTAACAAATATATTACATACATTTCACACCAATATGGGTATCAAATATTATGAGTGACATATGGTGCTCAAGTATCACGGTGGTTTGCATAGATACATCCTAGAAGAAATGGTGTTTCTATACATCTCATCCTTGTGTGTGGCTTATAGATATGACGTCAAAATCGAGTATAAGATTAAACAAAATATGCAATAATTTGTGTCTGGGAACCCCTCACAGTAGAAGCAGGGAAAGGGAAGACCCAACCCACAAAAAAATGGGTAGAGTAAATATGGAAAACCTCAGGACAACCAGTCTAAGCCACAAATAAAGAAGGCTAATGGAAAGACAAAGAAATATACCAGGAAGTGGTGTGACTTCCATAACACCCCCTAGCATAACATTGTTGGTTGCGGCTAAAAGAAGTCATTGGTGCCTAAGGTGAAATCCTATGAATCAGATGAGGGTTCCAACTCTGACTCAGAACCAGAAAATGGGAGACAAATCACTGACACGAAACCCAGTGCCACCAATATCTATCCCGATGAACTGGATGAGTCAGAGAAAGGAGAGAACCTATTTCACTAAGAGATGTGGGTGAAAGGCACCACTCTACACTTCCTCATTGATAGAGATATCCATAGGTACCTCATCTCAGAAGATTTCATTATTTTGGCTCTCGTCGCACCCACATCCCTACACCATCGAATGGCTCCCCTTGAAGCTTCTGATGTTCTTTTGGGACAACCTTATTTATGGAAATTTCATGTTGTATATGAGCCTAGGCCTCGCAGTGTTATTATTAATTTGGACAAGAAATTGTACAGAATACCTGACATAGTCCCACCTAGTGTCATTTCCTTGATCTCTTCCAAGCAATGTACGAAGGTCATCTCTCAGAAAGAGAAGTTTTCTTCTCCATGATTCACTCTTAGAGTGAGAGACAAATTGTATCCATGTCCATGGCCTTCACAGCTGACCTCTCCAAGTAACAAAAGAAAGTGGATGATGTCATGAAAGAATACAAATATGTCTTCTCCTCACCTAATAGGGTACCCTTGCACTATCGGGAAAAGCATTTCATCAATCTAAGCCTCAATGCACCACTACCCAATGCGCTAGTCTATCACCGCTATATATTTGAAAATGATGATCTCAAGCATCAGATCCAAGAATTGGTCCAAAAGGGGCACATCCGATCCATCTTATCACCTTGTGGAAGCCCAATCGTGCTTGTGCAGAAGATAAATGGGACTTGGCGACTCTGCATTGATCATCGATCCCTAAATAAAATCATAGTCAAGAGCTGGTGACCGATTCCTCGAATCAACAATATCCTTGATTAAGTTAAGGGGAAAAATACTTTAGTAAGATTTATCTAAACTCTAGCTACCATGAGGTCCCGATAGAGTATACATATGTATGGGAGACTACCTTCAAGTCAAAGGAAGGTTTTTTTGAATGGTTGGTCATACCATTTAGTTTCACAACTGCCGCAACAAATTTCATGAGGATCGTGGATGATATATTGAAGCCTTTCACCAATTATTTTGTGGTGGTGAATCTGGATGACATGCTCATCTACAACAAGACTTGGGTGGAACACTTACAACATATTCAACATGTTTTACACACTTTGCGGAAACACAAGCTATATTCCAACTTGGAAAAATGCTCCTTCGACATGGACAGGGTATAGTACATAAGATACATTCTTGATGAACATGGTGTGCATGTGGATTCAGCCAAGATCTAGTGAATCCGTGATTGGATAACCCCAAACACACTCACTGAGCTTCGTTTTTTCTTAGGCCTTATCGATTTCTGTTGCAATTTTTTGCTAGGCTTTTCCCATATTGCATGGGCCCTCAACAAAGTAACCACGGGTGGTGGTAAGGAAAGTTTTGTGTGGGGTCTGTCCCAATTGAAAGCATTCAAAAATATGAATCACTGATTATGATCAAACCCATTGATTTAATTACTCGTCCTGCAACAACCCTTTGAGATCGAGACAAATTATTCAGAATCTGTTGTGGGCATAGTTCTCATGTAGCACGACCACCCCATGGCCTATCATATTTAGACACTATCAAATGTACTCAGTAAGTACCCTACTTATGACAAACAAATGTATTGGATTATGCAATCCTACCGCCAATGGAGGGATTACATTCTCGGGATGGAGACAATCATTAACATTGATCACAAGTCATTGCAGTTTATGCATACACAAGGAAAACTACATAATGATCCCAATCAGAATTTGTCCACATACTTAGAGAAGTTACACCTCAACATCAAGTATAATACAAGAGGTAACAATAATGTCGTTGATTTCCTCAACCGACTTCCAGTTGCAAAACTAACGATGGTGCTATACTCTTGCAACCACGAGACCTATGGAAGGCCCCAAATCTATGATAAATATATTGACTTCGCAACCACCTAGAAGATGTTGGGTGAAAACATTGTTGTCACTAATTTCCATATTCAATATGGGTTGTTGTTCCATCTAGGCCATATTTTTGTTCCATCAACAAAGAAAGTGAAGATCATTTAGGAAGCCCACTACAATAAAGTGGTAGGACACTTCGGTGTATAAAATATAGTGGCAGTGTTGCAACAACATTTCTACTAGCTAGAACTTCGACATGGTGTCAACAAGCATATCAGGTTGTGCATTGCATGCACTATTTCCAAACTGACTGCTAAGAAATAAGGCATGTACACCCCTATTCCTACTCCTGATAGACCCTAAGAATCCATATTAGTGGACTATATGTTAGTCCTTCCAGCCACCAAGTGGGGAAAGGGATTTTTTTTATGGTTGTTGATCACTTTTCCAAGATGGAGATTATGACCGCTTGCAAGAAGAGCATACCAATAGAGGATACTTCCAAGATATTCTTTGAATGAGTGTAGGTACATTTTTAGATACCACAAACTATTATCTCAGACTGGGACAATCGACTTATTAATACATTCTGGTTGAGCCTCTATTCACTGCTGGACACTAATCTCACCAAATCCACCGCCTTCCACCCTGTTGACGGGCGAAAACGACCGTCCGTCAATCAAGAGAGTTGAACCGGTCCAGGGTTGTCTAATAACCCAACCCGTTTGGTAGGGACCACCCTGACGAGTTTAACGACTCCGTTGGCCGCTCTGAGGTCTCGTAAGGAAACCAAAGAGGAAATATGATCTGAGCTAAGTGATCTAACTAAACTAAAAACTACTAACTATTATATATACAAAAGACTAATAACTCAAATCAACTATCTAATTACTAATTTAAATACAATTTATTCACAAATGTGCATTATCTACAATCTACAGATTTGAATAAAACCTGCGAAATTGATGTGCTTGCTGTCCTAAAACAGCGAAGGATAACTCTTTTTAATTTTGTGATTTATGAATAAGAAAGTAAGTTAACTGAAATTAGGCGATCTAATATATTAATTAACTCAATTACTAGCTAATATATTAAGCAAATAATTGACAAACAAACCTAGAAATGCTCCAAATCTGCCCTGCATATGATGACTCCTTAAGCTGGTTGGAGGAAGAAATTCACACCATTTATCCCTCAAGCTTCTTGCAAAGGATCAGCTGTACTACTTCTTGAAGTATGTTACAGGACAAACAAGAAAGAAATCATAACATTTTTATGATGATAAATTTCTGCAAAAGGAAAACCTATTGTGCAACAAACTTATATAACAATTCAATTAATGAATAAGACAAAGCTATAATTCATAAAATGAATCAACAACTCCTATGTTATTTATCTCCTTGGAAGCAACAAGACATGTATAAAATTAAGAGATTACATCACTTGCATTTGATTTAGACAACAAAGTGATACTAAACCATAAACAGAATGATGTACAAAACTTGGAACAAAAACTCGATAAATTGAGAAGCGAAAGCTATAACAACGCATCAATTCTGCTCCAGTTTGAATAAGAATTACATATGCTTGTTCTTCCAAAACTAATGATGATCTCCTATTACAAAAATGAGCAGAATTTATAAGTTTTCTCACAAGGTAAAACATCCTTGTGGAAGTTAAAACTGCTTCACAAAAATCTGGGAAGGCTAACAACCCATAACAGGACTGCATCACTAAAACATCTCTCCAACAGCCATAGCTTGCCCATTGGTCATTAAAATTCGCAAGTACCTGAACAAGGACAAAAATGGACAAGATTAAATGATATTTTAGTTGCAAAATCAC
>ML786183.1:241173-255868 GCA_009831015.1 Picea engelmannii | reverse complement strand
CCAAATCAGCAACTGAAAATGACATGTCATCTTCTTTTTCATCCCCAGTTTCCATGATGATGAGAAGCATTCTTCATGGGATCAACAAGCCATTGCATGTCACCATTCACTGTAACCTTGTTTTCAATAGACAGTTGACTATGGCACGAATCCATTGCATTCTGTGGGGTAATGGTTGGCATTTACTGCTAATTTCATCATGACATGTCTCTTGCACTGTCTTCTTACCAACCGTGTGATCTAAAATGGGTACAGACTGAGTCACTGGGAAAACATACACCATCTGTTCATTTGCAAATGCTAAAGTAACTCCAACTGACATATTGATTTTGCTGCATATAGCACTTTCAATAGTTTCAAATATTCCTCCAAGGGAGCCTGTTTCAGAAGCTATGTGAATATCACCAACATCTTCCTGCATGGATACTGCCATATTTTTATTTTTACTACTTGTAGCATCATCTCCAGATGTATCACAATTGCTTCTGCGATCTAATTCAGCACTTTTCACATCATTTATAACCTTGTCATCAGTAGTGTTTTGATGAATCTTTGTATTTGACACAGAATTGTTATGTCCTGAAAGTAGAGGCCAGTTCGACCATTCCTCTCTTTTTCTTAGCTTATCACCCTGCACTTCGACCACATTTGAGCTTCGCAGTGCATCCAGAATGAATTGAACATTAGTTGTCATGCTGCGGACCCTGTTGAATTTTGCAATAATTGAGATGGGCACCCATCCTCGCGCATCCATACACGAACGCAAATAGTGGTCTTTTAATAAGATTCTCAAAACTGAAATAGTATTCGATTTATTTGATTACCATAGCACGCAAAGGTGAGGGTTCATGACCAGGCATGAGAACACCAGGAGGTGAAGCATGAGGAAAATAAGGTGCACCCCTTATAGGTTCTAGCGGTGCTGCTGGGACATAGTACATCGGCCCATGAAATCCTGGAGCATTTATAAACGCTGGAGATGGGCTAATAAAAGGAGGTGGTGGTCTGAGAAAATTTCTTGGTCCAAATCTTGTTTGCATGTTAATATTGTCTCTTGCATTAAATCCTCGGTGAGAATTCCACCCATGATTAAGCCTTCCTCCCTGCTCCCGCACATTGTTACGTTTATTACCAAAATCGTTGGGTAATGTATTTGTATCACCTCGCTGAAAGGATCCCTCCAATCTCTGCTGCTGGAAATTTCTAGCATGGTCCATACTTCCATGGCCTGGTATAAATCCTTTCAATCCAGTTTCCAAGGCAGCAGAACCCTTGAAAGAGAGTTCAGGATGAATTTCTTGATTGGGGATCATTTGATTTGAGCTACCAGGAAAGATGTTGTCCTGAACTGGTACAGGTGGAGGCACAGCTGCAATCGGAAACATAGTTGGTGTAGGAGCCACTGATGGCATGCCATTAGCAGCAGCACTACGCCTGCCATCTGACTTCTGCTTTGATCCAAGGTAGTCTTCTATATCGCCATCTACAGCCAAGTCATCAAATCCCTATTTTGACTTTACACCATCCAAACCTCCATCAATGCAAAGAACACTTGCTGAAGAGGATACAACAATAAGAAGATCTGGGAACCATGGCTTTATCTCACTCGAGCTCTTCAAACACAGATATAGCAGTTTTGCAGCGCATATACAGATGAAAATATATTTCCAGTCAATACCTGTGGACTTCTGAGATGCAGAGCATTTCTCAATTTGCTGATTCATATACAGAATAGATGCAAATTTTTAAACATCTTGCCTTTACTAGAACGTTAGTATGATTCATGAATCTAAGGAGACCATCGAGCATGAGCGTGGCAAGCGTGGAGGCAAGCATTTACAGCTGTAACCACCGATATCCATTGCTTAACCAATGTATCGATCATACCAATGATTACAAAAATAGCCATAGGTATTGCATTAAAAGATATGCACGAAATATCCATATATCTTATGAACCAAAGTTTGAGTAAGCCTAATAAGAAGCCAATCAAAACTAATGCATAGCGAAATCCATTTTCACAATCGATCTAAGAATGTCAAATGAGTATACCCATGTGTGCGAGTGTTATACCATATCATTCAAACACCGATATGCAGTTCAAAACCTAATCATGTTCCCGCCAGTGCATTAATCAAACGTTTAACTAAGGTGTCAAATCAATATTGCATATAATTGATATGCCAAGGGTGATGATAATGATCAACAGTAAGGATCACAAAAGATAAAACATAACCCCCATGCAGTTCAATGAATCAATGTTCAGGCAAGTTGCAAAATACGAATCCAAAGGCAAAATATCTTCAATAAGACCGAGTTATGCAATCCATTGAAGTATGAAAACCGATCAAAGGATATTGCTGATCATGTGAAGATCAATCAAATATAGGCGCAATAAGCATGATGACAGTATCGGCAGTTCAGATAATGATCAAAATGTGACCTCGAAAGGAGAAATTTTCATGCTTACAATTGTGAAGACTTAGCGAAGACAAGCGTTCGAAAAGGCGCAAAGAATAAGGGCGTCGTTCATTTGAAATTTGCGACGGAAAATCAATGTTTGTGAAACATTGGTGTAGGCAGCTTATGAGGTAATGGAAAATGTTAATTGGCTGCCAACACACCCCCAGATGAATGGCCAAACAAAGTTCGTCAACCGAATGATCATGCAAATCCTACACATGTACAATTCTAGGCATGCCCGCACATGGGATCATATTCTTACCTATGTTCAACATAGCTACAACAGAGCCATACATAGCTCAACCGACCACTACCCCTTTTAGGTGGAGTTGGGATTTCAACCATTGGGTCCCATCTATATTACACTACCCCTTGAAGCAACCCAGGAAGACTGATCCCATGACCTAACTGAAGCTGAAAAGGCCACCTAGTTCATTGAGTGGATCCAACACATCTGCCATCAGGTTTGAGATATTTTACATAAGTCCAATGTCAAGTACAAGAAGCGCCATGATCAACATCGGGTGCAACATATGTTTAAGGTGGGAGACAAAGTTTTATTTTACTTGCAGAAAGAATGACTTGTAGGGCCCCTTCGGAAGCTTCACCCACTTTTCTATGGACCTTACACCATCAACAAGGCTATGGATGATAATTCTTTTGAGCTTAACATTCCTCCCTTCCTTATATTTAATCTAGTGTTCAATGTGGATCTCCTTCGACAATATTTGCCACCGTTATTGTACACCTTAGAGATATAATACGAGTTGACACCAACATAGATCAGCCCTAAATACATGGAACATGTATCCACTAATAATATCATGGACACATATGTCAAGTTCACTCACCAGGAGAGGATCTAACTTTATCGATTTTTCAAAGTAGGGCATCTCCTCCACTAAGGCAAGTGGCTCACCTAGGGCCTAATTCAGTAGAAATTTCCTCATTTGATGGGGGAAATCAACACACTGGAGAAAATTTATTCCTAAGGCTTTAGTATTGATCCAAGTCGTTATCAATGGCCACCCACCTATTCCATGGTTTCTCTTGGCATTTTTTCATTTTGGCAGTTTTTTCCTAGTTTTTGGGTCCTGAAATTTTGGGGCCATTTTGAGGCCCCAAAAATCATTTTTGGTGCTCTCCATAGTCAAAATATAGATGGAGTCATATTTTTATGGTGTAATGTGTATTCCTCGTATAGAAATTTCCAATGGGATATTTTTCTCTTAAAATGAAGATGGTATGCAAAAGTTATGATCCTGGGAAGTTGATGTACCAACTTAACCCAACGAGGCCCACATGACTTTTGGCGCTTCATCTCCTAGGGTAAGGTTTTTGGATGTCTATGGTTTTGGACTTAGTCCTTATTGTAAAAATGTTTTCAGAGCCTCATTGTACTCATTTTCTCGCGAATGAGCATAATTGTCACATCTCTTCTCAGAGATAAGCCGCCACCATTCTAGCAAAGCTTGTTTTCAATATGCATTTTACAGTTTCAACATATTTCTTTATTGAATAGATTCCAGTTTTAATGTGTATCTGTTATTGTTAATTTTGTATCTTTGTTAATAATAATATGTGTTCATTTCATCCTGCTCATAAAATTCAGACCATTATATTTCTTTCTCTCTCTCCCTCCCACACTCTAACACATTGACTCTCTACCTCCCCTTTCTGTCTTCCTCTCTCTCCCTCCCATACTTTATCACCTCTCTATGTCTTTCTCTCTCTCCCTCCCACACTTTAACACACACACTCTCTACCTCCATCATTTTTCTACCTCTCTCTACCTCCACCATTTTTATAACTCTCTCTTCCTCCCACATTCTCTGACACACACTTTCTATCCCCCATTAAGCTATTTATATCTCTCTACCCCTCCTTGCCTATATCTTCCCCCATCATCTCAAAATCAGTCTCACTCTCTCTCCACCTCATCCTTTTCCAACCCCCCTCTCTTTCTTGATATTCCCCCCCTCTCACACTCACACATTCTCTCTCTATCCCCCTCCTCGCTCTATCTCTCCCCCTCCCTCCCACTATCTCTCCTCTCTTTTTCTCCTACATCTACCACCTCTTTACCTCTCTCCTCTACTCTCCCCCCATTTATCTCTTTATATATTTATAACATCCCTTTCTTCTATCTCCCTCCTTCCTCTCACAATCAATATAACTTTGTCTTTGTGCCCTCCTCCATCCATTTCTCTCTCCCCATCCTTCTGACTATCTCTCCTCTATCTCTCTCATACATATACCCATCCCAACTTTCTCTCCCCCCTTCCTCTCACTCTCTCTCTCTACCCTCTCTCTTTTTCTACCTCTCCCTCCCTCTCACACACTCAAAAACTCCTTGTCTATCTCCCCTCTTTTTCTTTCTCCTCCCCCACTATCACACTCATAAATTCTCTCTGTATCCCCTCCTCCCTCTATCTCCCATCCTCCCTCCTACTATCTCTCATCTCTTTCTCTCCTACATCTACCACCTCTTTATCTCTCATTGTTAGTATCACTCTCACTATATCCCCCTCCCTCCCTCTATTCTACTCTCCCCCAATCTATCTATTTATATATCTATACTCCCCTTTACCTATATCTCCCCCCTTCCTCTCACAGTCATTCTCACTCTCCCTCCCCCTCTTTCTACCCCTCCCTCACACTATATTTCTTATCTATCTCCCATATATCTACCCATTCCCACTATGTCTCCCCTCATTCCTCTCTCTCTCTCTCTACCTTCTCTCTTTGTCTCCCTATCCCTCCCTCTCACACACTCAAAGACTCCTTGTCCAACCTCCTTCTCGTTCTTGTTCTTTCCTCCCTCGCACACCAACACATTGTATTTCTACCCCCTCCTCCCTCTATCTCTCCCCCTCCCTCCCATTATCTCTCCTCTCTTTCTCTCCTACATCTACCACCTATTTCTCTCTCTCATTTTTGTTAGTCTCACTCTCACTATATCCCTCTACCCCTCTCTCCTCTACTCTCCCCCCATTTCTCTCTTTATATATCTATCTACCCTTCCCTCTATCTCCAACCATCCTCTCACTCTTAGTATCACTATCTCTCTCCTTGTTGTTAGTCTCAATCTCACTCTCTATTTCTCTCTTTCTCTCTCTACCTCTATGCCTCCTTCTATTTTCCCCTAGTTCTACTCCCCTCTCTCTTTTTCCATCTAAAGGTGATACATGTCTCACAATGAATAAAGGATACATGCATTAGATAAATGTAGCCTTTCCTGTAAGGTGAGTGTGAATTTTTATTTATTATTCCAATGGATTACTTATACAAGTACCTATATAAACATGACCATGAACTAGACCTAGACCCCCATAGATCCATCTAATCCTACACATAACCTATACTCTACCCTTAATCTCATGAAAACCTAAGACCTAAGTGTAGTATGCCTATACCTCTTGTTTTACAATGATATTTTATTAATATGATCGTTCACCTATAGTTTAATAATGATCTCACATGATTTAATGATGATTATGGTATTTGATTCTACTTTTTTATCTTAATATAAGTATAATATTATAGTTGATTTGATATTCTTTATTCACAACCAATGTTTGAATCCATCTCTATATCGTGCCTCTTAGAATCTCTCCTTCTCTCTCTATATCCATCCATCTATTTTTGTACCTTCTCCCTTCTCCCTTCCTTTCCATCCCCTCCCCCTATCATTCTCTCTCTCTTGCCCCCTCCAAGTCTCCTCTCTCTCTCTCTCTCTCTCTCTCTCTCCTCCTTTCTCTTCTCCTTTGTCCCTCCCTCCCATTATCTCTACCCTATTTGTATCCTACATATACCACCTCTTTCTCTCTCTCGTTATTGTTAGTCTCACTCACACTCTATCTCTCTCACCTCTCACTAACTAATGCTCCCTCTTGGTATTACCCTCCCACCCTATCACACTTTCAAACAATCCATCTCTATCACATTCTATCTTTACCTCTTGCATATAACCCCCTCTCTGACTCTCCCTGTATCCCCCTCTTTCGCCCACTCTCCCCACCTTGATCTCTTTTCATACATGTAACCACTCTTCCCTCTTTCCCCCCCATTCCTCTCACTCTCTCACTCTCTACCCCCCTCTTTGTCTCCCTGTCCCTCACTCTCTTTTTCTTCTGCTCTCCCCCTCTCACACTCTCTTTATTCCTCTCTCTGTATCCCCCCTCCCTACATTGAAAGGAAAGAAATGGCCTTGACCTAGACATGTCAAGACCTATAATTAAACCTATACATAAAAATACCTAGACATGGCCAGACATGGAGCATGACCTATGCCTATATGACGACCATGATGTAGACCATGACATAAACCTAGACCATGACCTAGACCAAGACATAGAGCTAGAGACATATTTAGACGATGACCTAGAGCTTGGTGTAGACCATGATCTAGACCATGACAAAGAGCTCGATTTAGAGATAGACTATGAACTAGATATTGGCATAGACCATGACATAGACCGCTTATAATCTCACTCTCTAACTCTCTACCCCCCATACTCTCATTCTCTCGCTCTCCACCCCTCCTCTCCCTATCCATCGCTCTCCTTTTCTTCCCATATCCCCCTCTCACAATCTCGTTCTTCCTCTCTTTGCATCCCTCCTCCCTACATCACAAGGAAATAAATTTCCTTTACCTAGACATGTCAAGAAGTAGACCTAAAAGTAGACATAGCAAGACCTAGACATGGCAAGACCTGGAGCATGACCTAGACCTATACGATGGATCATGTCGTAGGCCTATAGAATGAGGTATATCATGTCATAGACCTAGAGGATGACCTAGAGCATGACATAGATCTAGATATAGGTTTATATGATGACCTAGAGCTTGACATAGACCATGAACTAGACCACCACATAGAGCTATATCTAGATTTAGATATTGACCTAGAGCTTGACAGTGCCCAAAATAATGAAACCTATAATGACTTGTTTTTTTTCCTCTATTACTCATTATCTTTAACATGCACACAGATCTTTATTAGTCCACTCAAATAAGGAATATTACTTTGTAGATTTGTGAAATCAAATCTCATACCTACTCTTCTCTGCTCTGTCAGCCTCAAGGAAATTCATATCAAAAAAGAAAATGAAATGCAAAAGAAAAACTATAAATGAAATGAATGAAAATGATGTTCTCCTTACAACACATTTTATGATCCCCACCCCTTCCCATAAAATATAGAATCTAACCCTAATCATAATTTGATCTGATCGGACACTCCAAAGGGTGCACTACAATCTCACATCTTCCCACCTCAAACAGTCATTTCAACTCGGGTGTACTGCAATCTCATGATGTCTGGGCCTCCAAATGGTTCATTGCAATATCACTATCTCTCCACCTCCAAACGATCCTTTCAATTTTGCTGCACTGCAATCTCATAATCTCTAAGCCTCCAAAAGGTGATAATGTCCATTTCAATAGGTTCCATTCCACCAAATATCTTGTCACCAGTTACGGTAATTTTTTTCGATTTTTCATCCTATATTTTTATAGATACCACTTTCTATAGTGTACTACAACTTAATAAAAATGATAACCATTGTTCAAATGACATAGTAGGACTAAGAAAACAAGGACTTACCATGTCAAGAATTATCGACATCTTAATCAAGGAGAATAGGAAAAAAAAGTAATGAAGTAGGCCATGCGACAAATGGCTCAAGACTTTTAACAAATTGAAATGCATAGAAGAAATCTATGTCTCCATTATTTAACTAGAGTAATTAATCATCTTAGGGCATTAATCCTCCCTCCATACAAGAGTTGAATTAGATAAATCACAAGTTACTACGTGATAATAATCACCATAAGTGATTAATCCCTCTATTCAGGGTTAGATAAACTTGTCAAAAGTTGACTTAAAGTTTGGTGATATTATTATTTTCTAGTCAGTTTGAAACAATTCCTTGTCCTATCAAATGTTGTCTTTTCTCACCGTGATTTGTGGAGGGCCTTTGTTTGTTAGTATTAATGTAGATTTTGAATTTCAAAAAAAGGGTAGAAAATGGGAAATATGAAACCTACAATATGTTGACGTTAGTTATATAGACATACAAAATGATGTATATTTCCCTATGCCATTGATGTTTATGCTTTAAGCCTTCTATATATATATATATATATATATATATATATATATATATATATATATATATATATATTGTGTTATATACATACAAAATTATACTTTGTTATTTAACCACGCATGATCCCCTTAAATAATTTTATTAGTAAGAACACAAACGTGTTCTTAGGACCACACATGCATTCTTAAGAATGCTCATGCGTTCCTACCACTAAACCTACGTGGAAATAGACGTGGAGGTTTGGGCACATCCAAACCTATAGGTATAGGAATGTGTGCACATTGTTCTTACTCATGCCCTTGCCACTTTTTCATCCACAAACTTCTTGCACTCATCCTAAAACTATGTTGTTGCTTCTTGAGTTTGTTTCACAAAATTCTTTACCTCAATATTTTCCTTTAATTATTTTATTTCAAATACATTTTATGAATTCGCCTTTAGAATGTTATCCTTAATATGCACTTTACACACATTTTTCTCAAGAATATGTAACTCAAATTCACATTGTGAAATTATTTCTCTTTCTCCTGTCATTGATTATTCTTATTCTTTCACTTCATATACACCTTCTCAATTCTCAAGGAAAAATGATAATCCTCTTCTAATGACCAAATATTATTTGCAACTAATTTCCTTTTAGTGGGAAACCTCAATCCATTCACAAACTACATGTTGTTGTTGTTTTTATCTCATAAAACCAACTCCCATTTCTACTCTACCAAATTCATTAAAATATGATTCTACACATTTATCCTTGTGATTTAACATCTATAATTTTACCCTTCATTTTCAAAGTATTCTTAGATATTATAACAAGATTGCCTCTCAATTTTGGCCCTCCCACCACTTGTATGCACAACGTCTAAATATGTCAAAAGAAATTTTCATTAGTTGGGTTCTTCGCCTTCATGGAGGTATCTCTATCCCCATTTTGTGCTATTGTACATCCACTTCTTCATATTCATAAATTTGTTGGATTACTTCATTGTTACCCTTCCTAATTGTTGAGCCAATCCAAAGTAATACATCCTCCTACTCATTTGTTCCAAAAACACTATACCACATTTTCCACCTCTTTGAAACAAACATTTTTTCTTCTAGCTATTCCTTTTTTGTTTTCTTTTTAACTGGGGGAATCGGCAACTCATGGTTCTTGTACTCATGTGACACGTGGTCGATACCCATATGCTGCCATTATAACCCTAGGTGCACCACATATCTCGCAAGAATGGAGCAAAAGTAAATCGGGGTGAGAATCGAACTTGAGACCTCCTTTACATATTTCCTTCCATTTACACGACACTTGCCAATCGATATACACCCCTACGAGAAGTTATTCCTTTTGTTATCACATGCTAATTTGTATTAATATTTCCAAAGCATCTTGTCCTTGTGCTATCTTTACACTCAAGTTTTAAAACTTTTTCACCATCTCCGTCAATATCCCATCACCTAAATCCTTCACTCAACTAATCATCCAAAATAGTAATGTCCTCCATGAGTCAAAATTGGCAAATATCCCAAACCTATAGCTAACCTTAATTCTTATATAAATTCCTTAGTCCCATCACTTCATTCATTTTTACCCACAGTATCATATTCCCGTTGAAAATTAAAAATATTCATTTTATTAAGCTTAAGCTCCGTTATCCTATCCACAAAGTCATGTCATGAGCCTCATATGCCCAAAGTCCTTAGAAAAATAAAAAAAAGGTTTATACTTACTAATATAAATATTTTATATTAAGATATTTATATTAATATTTAATCCAATATATAATTCACCTCAAATCACAGGCACTAATCTCAATCTAAGTGGAAAATTCAAAGGGTGGATGGAGGGAACATATCCATTTCGAGGGTTGAAAGTAAACAAAGGTTAATTTTTTAAAGTGGTTCCTGTTGGCAGAGGGGCAAACCTAGGTTTTAAAGCTACAACGATGCACCAACAAAACCCTAACTACCATCCCTTTCGACAACGCCTGCAAAGTAGATGAAGTATCACCTGAGGTAGAGGAAGGGGTGGTTGTAGGACTTAGATGTCTGCAACCTTAGCTGAGACACCGATCTGTGATTACAACACCTTAACAAAGAACTTAACAGTTACAACTCATCATTATTTAGCCAATATCTACTTCGCAGATAAAGCCCTAATAATAGAGCAGCGCAGTATTCACACAGATCCAATATAATCAAGCACTAAGCACACCAACATAGATCAGATCTAACATTCATTCACATTATTCAGCACTAAGATATCATATTAGATTCTTTTAAGAATATATCAGTGCACTAAGAATTTAATCACATAAACAATAGGGTAACCATAAAACACAAAGAAATCATACCAGAGGGTATACATGGTTCACCACCACTCTAGGGATACGTCCACCAACTCTTCTTCTCTTTTATTATCTTCAGTCAATCAGCTAAATTCATAGATCCTTGAGATCTTACTTCGCAGAGGACAAGAGATCTGCGCACTTTTCTAGATCCTCCTTCCCCAAGTTATAGCACAAATCCTTTCACGGTCTCTTACAATCGCTTTCACTTAGCTCTACAAGTCTCACACAATATGCACAAAAACATTACACTTACCACTTTCACTTAGAACCTAACATCACATATATGCCTCCCTCCTTACATCACCTAGACATCTATTTATACATTACAAAAGGGGCCTAAACATGGGTAAAACCATGGGTTGACATCCCCATACCCGTTACATAAGCCCAAAACCCAAAAAGGGACCCAAAAAGGGGTTGAGATCCCATGATATCTTCTTGAACTTGCGCTTTGCCTTCGATAGGCTTTCGAAGTCCCATAAGTAGGTCAAACCTGACCAAGAATCCTCAAAACTTGGTCAAGGGCCAACAGGCCCCCAACTGTCACCTGTGACTGATCCCGAGTCACTATGGTATGGGTAACTCTTCCTCAAAATCCTTAAGTTTGGATCAATTTTATTTGACCTATTGTTGTGCCACTACCTCCTGTTTGGAAAAATCTTGGATTACTGCTTCGTTGATAGGTCCCTCTAAGTGTTGTTGAGCTGCAATGATGACTTTCTCCAGTTCTGTTCATCGGCCTTCAATCTCTGCGAATAGTTGGCAAGCCTCATCTGAAATTGGTTGGAGTCTCTGAGTTACTTCCATTACTCTTCTCTGGATGGTGTGGACTTGTTGTTTGGAATTTCACTGTTCTTGGGATTGTTTCATCCTTTCCACTACTGACAGGCACTTCAACTATGCATGTACTATTTTTTCTTGCTGCTTTGCCTCCTGGAGTTGTGACTTTAGTGCATTTAATTCAGAATCCTCAATGAGTTTCTCATAAGTCTGGTCACTACGATCACTTAGTTGTTTACATTCCATGGCAAGGGCCTTGATTCTTTCAACTGTGCTTTGCGCAATTGCTTCTCTTTGATCTCGTACATCTGGCGAAGTGCTGGGCACTTTTTGGAGCTCTAAGTTTTCTATTCTTTGTTGTATCTACTAGATATATTCTGTGAGCTGAGCTACTTGATGCTCCACTCGGTCTTCTTCTTTTGGCTCTAAGCTTGTCATAGAGTGAAGTGCTCTATCGATTGCTTCTTTCAATCCTCGTTGTTCTATGAGAAACTATTCTTTTTCTTGCTTGGCCTATGCTCTCTCTTCTTGAAACTTGGCTTGAAGGTCCTCTTTCTCCTTTTGTGAAACCGAGCATTGCTCTACCATTTCTTCCTTTCCTTGCTTCAGGGCCACTGTGGCCTGTTCTTTCTCTTCTTGTGCTCGATGAAGGTGGGCTTCAGTTGCATAAGATAGTCTATGGAGTTGGGCAGGCTCATCTCCCAACTCTGGTTCTTCTGATGGTGAGGGCATAGTGGATACTGCGTGGATGGAGTGAAGGACCTGTTGTACCCCTCTCATCTCTATTGTGATTCTTTCAAACAAGGATTCTTTCTTGGCTTCACTGTTCTACAAAATGTCCTCTGAAATGTCCTGGGAAGTCATCGATCATGAGTACAGTCTGAAGCTTCGGCTTAATTGCTTTGGATTTCTTCCGCGATGTAGGTTTCATGGCAGAAACCTTTATTTTCTTCGATGGATATGCATCATCAAGGGGGTTCTTTGGCGGGATTACTTCACCTTCCTCCTTCTTATATTCTTCCCCTGATTTTTCTTCTTTCTACTCTTTGTCCACCCCATCACCTCCTCCTCTACCAGGTGAATCTAAGGCAATCTCTTCTGAGGCGTGTTGGTTGTGGAGCCTGACTATCTTCATGATCGAGATGTATTTTACTTTCAGTCATGTTTATACCCCATGAAGTATTTACACCCCAGAAGTATGTACACTCTTCCATGCAGGGGAGTGCAAAGGGGGGGTACCAACTTTGCGGGGTCCAGGGGGGCTATCCCCCCTACTGGGGGCTCTAGGGGAAAGAGGGCCCCCAGCGGGGGTTCAAGGGAAAGGACCCCAAAGGAAAAATTGCCTTGTAAATGTATATTGTAATTTCATTGTAAATATGGACCGTTCATTATAAGGTCGCAGATCTAACGATAGAGATTATGTTAGGGTTTTTTTCCCTAGAAGGAAACCCTCTTTTATGAGGGAAATGTGTTGCGGCTATGGTTGATGGTGAATATTGTATTCCGAGATAGGAGACTTTGAGAGAAATAAGAGGAAGTTACAACAGGTTTGTTGTAGGTTGTATGCCTTCATATGTTGGATAATAATAAAGGAAGGACCTAGCAATTTCTCTGGTGGACGTAGCCCACACTGGTTGAACCACGTAAATCTGTGTCTATATTGTATTGTGTATCTGATGTGTTTTGTTTCCGCATTTGTTTTATTTTATTGCTCCACGATCTTTCTTTCCTAACAAATGGTATCAGAGCGAAAGGTAACTCGTAGGAAAATAGGGTTCCTGCTTCGAGTGGGAGCAATGTCGAAAGATGGAATGTTTAGGGTCGAGAAATTTAACAACCAAAACTACCAGTTATGAAAGATGTAGATGGAAGACTATTTATATCAGAAGGATCTATTCCTACCATTGGGAAGAATAGAAAATAAATCAACGGCTACGAAGGAAGAAGAATGGGAGATTCTTGATAGAAAGGCTCTAGGAACGATACAACTGAGCTTGGCAGCATCAATGGCTTTCAATATTTTGAAAGAAAAGACAATGAAGGGTTTGATGGACGCATTGGCCAAATTGTATGAAAAACCCTCAGCATCCAATAAGCTATTTCTAATGAAGATATTATTTAGTATGAATATGTCAGAAGGTGGGTCTATTGCAAATCATTTAAATGATTTTAATACGGTTACTAATCAACTAAGTTATGTTAAAGTGGACTTTGATGATGAGGTCAGGGCTCTTCTAATCTTGTTCTCATTTCCAGAAAGATGGAACGGCTTGGTCATGGTTGTAAGTAACTTTGTCTCTGGTTCAAATACTTTAAAATTTGATGATGTTGTTGGTATTATCCTTAGTGAGGAAATGAGATGGAAAAGCACAGGTGAGACATCAAGAAATGTGTTGAACATGGAGAACAGGGGACGATAAAAGGATAGAGGAAAGGGTTTCGAGAACCATGGGAATTCTATGAAGGGAAGATACAAATCCAGAATTGGAAAGATAGAGTGTTAAAATTGTGGGAAGAAAGGACATATGAAGAAAGACTGTAGAGCTCCAAAGAAACAAAGAGATGGAGAACAGGAGAGAAATCACGAAGCAAATGTAACAGGTGATGTGTTACAATATGCTTTGATTCTTTCTATAGATAATATTTCTGAGTCTTGGGTGGTAGATTCAGGGGCTTCATTTCATGCCACACCCCATAGGAAACATTTTCTAGATTATGTTCAAGGTGATTTTGGACAAGTTTATTTGGGTGATGATGCACCATGCAAAATTGTTGGAATGGGAAAGGTAAAAATAAAGCAACGCAATGGAAAGCAATGGTTGCTGAAAGAGGTAAGAGATGTTCCAGATTTAAGGAAAAATATAATTTCAACAAGGCAGTTGGCAAGTGAAGGTTGTATATCCATATTTACAAATAAGACGTGGAAGGTCATCAAAGGATCATTGGTGATAGCAAAAGGAGAGAAGGTAGGTACATTGTATTTATGTACTGGT
>ML786183.1:222323-240563 GCA_009831015.1 Picea engelmannii | reverse complement strand
AGGAGTAGAGATGTCATATTCAATGAGAAGGTCATGTACAAAGATCAGTTGCAGGGAAAGAAACAGGAAAAAGAAAAACAAGAATACACAGTGCTTGATGAGATCACTAAAAAAGAAATTCCAAAGAAACCAAAAAATCAAAACGTACAACAACAAGAGAAACATGTACCTCAAACACCTGCAAGTGTTTTTAGAAAATCTATCAGGTTAAGTATACCCCATGAACGATACTCTCCTTCATTGTATTATTTATTGTTGACTGATTCTAGTGAACCAGAATGTTATGAAGATGCAATGAAGGTAGACACCAAAAGGAATTCAGAGCAAGGCATGAAAGAGGAAATGGATTCCTTGGTAAAAAACCATACTTGGGACTTGGTTTAGTTTCCTGCAGGAAAAAGAGCATTGCAGAATAAATGGGTTTAAAAGTTGAAGGAAGAAGATGGAAGAGAAAAGCGGTACAAGGCTAGACTTGTTGTAAAGGGGTTTGCACAAAAGAAAGGTATAGATTTTGATGAAATATTTTCTCCTATTGTTAAAATGACTTCAATTAGAACTATTTTAAGTATTGTGGCAGTAGAAGATTTGCATCTTGAATAGTTAGATGTAAAAACATATTTTCTCCATGGGGATTTGGAGGAAGAGATTTATATGCAACAACCACAGGGGTATGAGGTAAAAGGGAAGAAGAATTTGGTATGCAGGTTGAAGAAGAGCTTATATGGCCTAAAGAAAGATCCAAGGTAGTGGTATATGAAGTTTGACAGGTTTATGACAGAACATGGTTATAGTAGATGTCATTTTGATCACTCTGTTTATTTTGAAAGGCTAGAAAATGGAAGCTTAATTATCTTGCTATTGTATGCAGATGACATGTTTGTTGCAGGGTCTAATATGCAAGATATAAATGTGCTCAAGAAGAAATTAGCCAATTCATTTGCGATGAAGGATTTGGGTGTTGCAAAGAAAATCCTTGGTATGAGAATAACAAGAGACAGGAAAAATCGCAAAATGACATTGTCTCAGGATGAGTACACAGAGAAGGTGTTCGAGAGGTTTATAATGTAGAATGAAAAACGAGTTAGTACACCTTTGGCCAACCATTTCAAATTAACTAAGGAAATGTGTCCCAAGACATAGGAGGAGATAGGATACATGTCCAGGGTCCCATATTCATCAACAGTTGGCAGCTTGATGTATGCAATGGTTTACACAAGACCAGATATTGCACATGCAGTGGGAGTTATGAGTAGATATATGAACAATCCAGGTAAAGAACATTGGGAGGCAGTAAAGTGGATTCTCATATATTTGAGAGGTACTTCTAATCATGGATTATGTTTTGGAGGTTCATAAATGGTTCTATAAGGATATGTTGATTCAGATATGGAAGGTGATAAAGATAGCAGGAGGGGTACCACAAGGTATGTGTTTACTATAGGTGCAACAATAGTAATTTGGATTTCAAAACTTCAAAAGGTTGTTGGAATTTCAACAATAGAGGCATAATATGTTTCTACTACAGAGGCTAGTAAAGAGATGATTTGGTTACAGAGGTTTATGGAGGAATTGGGAAAGAAGAAAGATAATATCAGGTTGTACTATGACAGTGAGAGTGCCATTCATCTTGAAAAGAACTCAACCTTCCATTAAAATACTAAACATATACAATTGAGGTACCACTTCATACGATCCACCTTGGAAGATGGACATTTGAAGTTGGAAAAGATACACACTAGCCAGAATCCTGTAGACATGTTAACAAAGGGAGTAACCAGGGAAAAACTGAGTTCCTCCTTAGTTTTAGTTGGTCTTCAAGAATGAATATGAAGATGAGAAATTTTCCAGGTCCAAGAAGTTTCAAAGTCCAGCATATACAACAACGGTGGATTTGTTGAGATTAGTCTCCAAGTGGGAGATTGTTGGTTGTGGAGCCTGATTATCTTCCTGATTCAGAGATATTTTACTTTCAGCCATGTTTATACCCCATAAAGTATTTACACCTTAGAAGTATGTACACTCTTCCAGATGGGAGATTGCAGAGGGGGGGTACCCCCTCTGCGGGGTCTGGGGGAAAGCATGCCCCCAACAGGGGTTCGGGGGTGAAGCCCCCGAAGGAAAAATTGCCTTGTAAATGTATATTGTAATTTCATTGTAAATTTGGACCATTCATTATAAGGTCGCAGATCTAACGATAGAGATTATGTTAGGGTTTTTTGCCCTATAAGGAAACCCTCTTTTATGAGAGAAATGTATTGCGACTATGGTTGATGGAGAATATTGTATTTTGAGATAGGACAGTGTGAGAGAAAGAAGAGGAAGTTACAACGGGTTTGTTGTAGGTTGTATCCCTTCATATGATGGATAATAATAAAGGAAGGACCTGGCAATTTTTCTGGTGGACGTAGCGCACACTAGGTGAACCACGTAAATCTGTGTCTCTATTGTATTGTGTATCTTTTGTGTTTTTTTTCCACATTTGTTTTATTTTATTGCTCCACAGTCCTGTTTTTCTAACAAGGTGTTGCTTATTTCTTGTACATCTTCATTCTTCTTCCTTATGCTACTACTGGGTGCATTATATTCCTCATGGGTAACTACCAGGCTTCCAATGAGGTTTGGGTCAGACAATTCGGCCTTAGTGACTGGTATAAGGAACACCGCAGGCCATTCCTTAGTGATTTTGTCTAGGTCCTCCTCGGTGAGATTATAGTATGAATGCAACTCATCTGCGTGCGTGGTGATATATATGAAATGCGTATCTGCACAAAACTTCATAAGGGGTTTGAACCTGTCCAAAGTGTTTCGCGTCATCCGGGGGAACGATTCAATAGCCCTTTTTAGCTGCAAGTAGTAGGTATGGAACACTGCATTCGACTACCATTGTTTTCCCATGTCTCTCGAGTACCAAAGCATGGTGAAATTTGCAGCAAGTGGTTCGAACGACTCAATGTCTGGGAAGGCCACACCTTTCGGCATCAACAACCAACTAAAGTGGAACTTGTAGCCCTGATCTTGAGCTTCACGAAAATCAACTTCTAGTTGGTTGACTAAGTACTTCACCCACTTCATCTGTAATCCCTCCACGCACTTTCCTGGAAGGTCAAACACAAACCCTGTGACCTACGTTGGTCTTCTATTTTGGACTATATTACCATCAATCAACTGGAAAGTGAGGCGCAATGCACCATTCTGAATAGAGGCTACCTTGTAGCCTCACTAACCCTTCTCTACATCGCCATAGATGTCTTTAATCTTCTGTGCCAATCCATCATCTGCAACCTTCCCTGGATAGAATTCACTCAGGTCGGGTCCCTGCATTCTCAATCCTATGATCCTATGGATCAACGTTAGATCGATGGTAATACACCTATCTAACCATAAATAACTGCCATGGAAGCATGACAACAGGAATTTAACGCACGCGTTAAACTCTTGGTGCCTTCCAAAGTGTGGAATTTTCATGACATTAAGGATAGTGGACTACACGATGTTCATGTTCCATGGTTGGGGAATGATCTTCAATCTGTTTCCCTTCATCTTAGTGAATTACTAGTGAGTTGCGAGAATGTCGTAGGTCTTGCAGTCCACTATATTATAGTCACTGATCTTCAAGGTTGGAATCCTCTCCAACTGTGGTCTGACTATGTGTATCCCCTTTGGTAGGTATGTCATGATGAATGTGTAGTCGAAGTCCCCTAGGACACTGTCATGATTCACCACGCCGACTAGAGGCAGGATGTAATTGGGCAGAACAGATGAGATTAATTTCTCATTCACTAAGTCATCTTTGTGCTTGGTTATTTTCTCATCTCCAATGTGGGATGGTCTAGATCTGCGAGCAGTTGACGGGGAGGCTTGCACTCCTCACGTCGATGAAGATTTAAATACTATGGACATCACTGTCTCTGCCATAAGGTCGATTATAAATTCTTTGACGACTTTCTCTATAGTGCTAAGATTGTCCAACATACATTCTCAGATCAGATAACTTAGGTGCATGAATGAATGATCAAAGAAATGGAACAGGTGTCGATCTCAATAAACACAACGCGGTAGAAATGAGTTATCTTGTTTTCTCGAATACAATTCACAAAAGTGTTATCGGTGCAACAATCGATGAAATAAGTAGATAGCGATGTAACAAATCTTCTCCAATGGATAAGAGGCCTTCATCAATGCAGTTTTGTCCGTTACGGGGCGGTCCCAACAGTCAAATGGTGATATTTCTGGTCATAATTATTTTTCTAACAGTTCAGGGCGTCAGGCTAACGATTATAATTATTTCAACGCCTATATCACTCTACCATGGAAAAGTTCCATGTTGTGTTGTTCTAATATCACGACGAAGTTACTGTTTTGCAAACCTTCCCTCTATGAAGTCCCCTCTGGGACCTTCTGTAACTTTTCTATCTTTTCTCTCTTCTTACTGAATTTTATATCCTTCTTCTTGGTGTTGTTCGTCTCGGTATTCCTCTTTCCATTCTGATCCTTATCTCCTTTTGGTATAGTAACATCACGCTATTGATATTATTTCATAGGGTTCAAGGGAAATACTTCTTCTCTGTCAGGGGTAGGTGCTTTGTTCTTCTGTGAATATTCTTGTGTTTGTTCAAATTCAACATCCAAGTTTCTAGTTTTAAATAGCTTCGATGTGTTCTCTTGTTCTTCAATCAAGTGCACTATCCTCCTAGTCCTGAAATATTTTAATTCCTGCTTCTTTTGTTCTAAGACTTCCTGTTCTTTTATTCTGGTCTGATTTCTCTCAATCCAGGGTTTTCCTAATAACATAGAAAATGGAGTGTTGTTCTCAATAAATTTAACAACCACAAAATATTCCTCTGTCGTGGTTCCATGAGAAATCATAACTATATGGGTGAGTCTTCCACATAGGGTTATCAACTTTCCTCTAAATAATCCTATTCCTCCTAATGAAGGAATCATAGAAGGCTTTCCTAAAATTTTCCAGGTTCTTTTTGTCATAATATTCACCCATCTTTCCTCATCTAAAACACAGTCTATGTCGAAGTCTCCTATTCTTGTTTCTGTGCACTCTTTTTCTTTGAAGATCTCTACAGGTTGATATTTTGGTGATCATTCAGGGTTTCTTTCATTTGTAGTAATATAGTCTATGATTCTTTCTAGGGTTTTGTCGTGGTCTTAGTTTATTGATCTTCCTCAGGGTTTTCCTGTCTCATATTCATTATTTCAACCTTCACAATCATTCTAGGGAAATCCAAAACTTCATCATCCATAGATCGACAATAAAGACAACTAGGTATTCTACCAGGGCATTCCTTAGAAAAATGTCTTGGTCTTCTGCAATTATAACAAAGAGTTAATATTCTTTTTCTTTCAAATGATCCCCAACCTTTCTCGTACTGCGCACTAGGATCATAGTAGCTAACCTGCAAAAAAATGTTTCTACGTTCATGCATCCATTTGTTAGTCCAAGCATTCTTTCCATGGATAGGAATAACATATCTTTCATTATTTTTTCCAGATCTACTCATATCAAACCTTCTTTCATCTAGTTGTGCCCTACTTTTCAAGCTAGGAGAAAATTTATCAAACATACCTAGATCCATACTTTTGAAACAAAAATTTCCAGTTATCTTTCCTTGTTTCAATCAAAAATTTTCATTGTTCTTACCTTTAACAAAGCACAAATCCTTCATATCTTACCTCTTTTCTTCAGATATGACTTTTCTTCTTAGCATAAAGCTTCGCAAATTAAGTAGACTACTTCGAACTAAAGAAACAAATTACACATAGAGCTTTATTTTCTTTAGTTCCCAGCAATCACATTTTCAGGTCCCCACAACAGAACCATTTGTTGGAATAGGGGCAGACCCAGGGTTCAACACTGCAAAAACACACCAACAAAACCCTAACTATCGGCCCCTTCAGCAATGTCTATGAAGCATATGAAGTCTCACCTGAGGGATAGGCAAGGTTGGTTGCAGGAATCATATGTATACAACCTTAGTTGGGACATCGGTCTATGATTACAACACCTTAAAAAAGCACTTAGCACTTACAACTCATCAGTATTTAACCACTATCTACTTCGTAGATAAAACCCTAATAACATAGCAGTGCAATATTCACACAGAGCCAATATAATAAAGCACTAAGAACACCAACATAGATCATATCTAGCATTCATTCAAATTATTTAGCACTAAGCTATCATATTATATTATTCTAAGAATATATCAATGCAGTAAGCATTTAGTCAAATAAACAAGAGGGAAACCATAAAACACAAAGCAACCATAACACAGGATATACGTGGTTCACCCCCACCCTAGGGCTATGTCCACCAAATCTTCTTTTCTTTTATTATCTTTGGTCACTTAGCAACATGCACAAATCCTTGAGATCTTACTCTAGAGAGGACAAGAGATCTGCACACTTCTCTAGATCCTCCTTCCCTGAGTTACAACACAAAGCCTTTCACTATCTCCTACAATCACTTGCACTTAGCTCTACAAGTCTCACACAGTATGCACAAAGCAATTACACTTACCACTTGCACTTAGCACCTAGCATCACGTAGCACGTAGATGCCTCTCTCCTTACATTGCCTAGACATGTATTTATACATAACAAAAGGGGCCTAAAGATGGGTAAACCCATGTGTTGACATACCCATACTCATTACATAAGCCCAAAAACCAAAAAGGGCCCTAAAAAGAGGTTGAGATCCTATGATATCTGCTTCGAATTGCGCTCTGCCTTTGATAGCCTGTCGAAGTCATAGAAGTAGGTCAAACCTGACCAAGGATCCTCAAAAATTGGTCAAGGACCAACATGCCCCCAACACTCACTTGTGACTCATCTCGAGTTACTCTAGTCTGGGTAACTCTACTTCGAAAGCCTTGAGCTTGGATTGAGATTCTTCGACCTATTGTTGTTCCACGGCCTCCAGTTTGATGAACTCTTGTATTACTGCTTCGCTGACATGTCCCTCTAAGAATTGTTCAACTACAGTGATGAATTGATCCATTTATGTTCCTCAGTCTTCAATCTCTCTGAATAGTTGGCAATCCTTGTCTTGAATTGGTTGGAGTCTCTGAGTCACTTCCATTACTCTTCTCTGAATGGTGTGGACTTGTTGTTGGGAATTACATTGTTCTTGGGATCACTTCATCCTTTCGACTGCTGATAGGGGATTCAACTATGCCTGTACTATTTATGCTTGTTGCTTTGCCTCCTGGAGTTGTTACTCCAGTGCCTTTAATTCAGAATCCTCATTGAGTCGCTCATAATTCTAGGCACTGCGATCACATAGGCTTTTACATTCCATGGCGAGGGCCTTGATTCTTTCAACTACGCTTCGAGCGGTTTCTTCTCTTTGATCTCGTACATCCGTCGGAGTGTTGGGCACTATTGGAAGCTCTAGGTATGCTACTCTTTGTTGTAGTTGTTGGATAGCTTCTGCGAGATATGATGCTTCATGCTCCACTCAGTTTTCTGCCTTTGGCTCTAAGCCTATCTCAGATCGAAGTGCTATGTTGATTGCTTCCTTGACTCCCTATTGTTTTATGAGCAACTTTTCTCTTTATTGCTTGGCCTGTGCTCTCTCTTATTCAAACTTGGCTTGAAGGTCCTCTTTCTCCTTTTGTGCAATGCGATGTTATTTCTCTTCTTGCGTCTGACGAAGGTGGGCTTCGGTCACATCAGCTAGTCTGTGGAATTGGGCAGGTTCATCTCCCAACTTTGGTTCTTCTGATGGCGAGGGCATAGTGGATACTACGTGGCTCGAGTGAAGGGCCTGTTGTAACCCTCTCATATTCGTCGTGATTCTGTCATACAAGCCTTCTTGCTTGGCTTCACTGTTCTGCAAAATTTCCTATGAAGTGTCTGATATGGCTGCGATGATGAAATCAAAGTCATCGATCGTGAGGACAGTCTGAATCTTTGGCTTGATTTATTTCGATTTGTTCCATGATGTAGGTTTCATGGGGGAAACCTTCCTTTTCTTCGATGGATCTACATCATCAAGGGGGTTCCATGGTGCGATTAATTTGCCTTGCTCCTGCTTATCTTCTTCCACTTACTTTTCTTCTTTCTGCTTTTTGTTCACCTCGTCACTTCCTCCTTCGACAAGTGAATCTAAGGAAATCTCTTATGAGGCACTGCCCACTTCTTCTACATCTTTGTTCTTCTTCCTTCTACTATTGCTAGGTGCATTATACTCCTCGTGGGTAACTACCGAGATTCCAATGAATTTTGGGTCAAACAATTCTGCCTTAGTGACTTGTATAAGGAACTCTACAGGCCATTCCTTAGTGATTTCTTCTAGGTCCTCCTCAGTGAGCTTATAGTATGACTGAATCTCTTATTTATTCTCATCTGCACGCGCAGTGATATATATGAAATGGCTATTTGCGTGAAAATTGGTAAGGGGTATGAACCTATCCAGAGTGTTTGACGTCATCTAGGGGAATGATTTGATAGCCCTTTTCAGCCATAGGTAGTAGGTATGGAATACTGCATTCGAATGCCACTGTTTTTCCATTTCGCTTGAGTACCAAAGCGTGGTGAACTTCACAGCAAGTGGTTCGAATGAATCAATGTATGGGAAGGTTGCACCTTTTGACATCTCCCAAGATGTAAACATGATGAGGATCAACAACCAACTAAAGTGGAACTCATAGCCCATATCCTAAGCTTCACAACAATTGAATTCTAGCTATTTGACTTCTCCCATTTGCAGTAATACAATCTATGATTATTTCTGGGGTTCTATCATGGTCTTAGTTTCTTTATCTTCCTCGGGGTTTTCTTGTCTCATATTCATTCTTTCAACCTTAGCAATCATTCTAGGGAAATCCAAAACTTCATGATCCATAGATTGAAAACAAAGACAACTAGGTCTTCTACCAGGGCATTCCTTAGCAAGATGTCTCAGTCTTCTGCAATTATAAGAAATATTTAATCTTCTTTTTATTTGAAATGATCCCCAACCTTTCTTGTACTGTGCACTAGGATCATAGTAGCTAACCTACAAAAATTGTTTTTAGGTTCATGCATCCATTTGGTAGTCCAAACATTCTTTCTATGGATAGGAATAACATATCTTTCATTATTTTTTTCAGATCTACTCATATCAAACCTTCATTCATCTAGTTGTGCCCTACATTTCAAGCTAGGACAAAATTTATCAAACATAACTAGATCCATACTTTTGAAACAAACATTTCCACTTATCTTTCCTTATTTCAATCAAAACTTTTCACTGTTGTTACCTTTAACAAAGCACAAAGCCTTCAGATCTTACCTCTTTTCTTCAGATATGAATTTTCTTCTTAGCACAGAGCTTCAAAAATTAAGTAGACTACTGCGCACTAAAGAAATAGATATACACATAGAGCTCCCTTTTATTCAGCTCCTAGCAATCACAGTTTCAGGTCCCGACCACAGAACCATTTGTTGGCACATGGGCAGACCCAGGGTTCAACATTACAAAAACGCACCAACAAAACCCTAACTACTGGCCCTTTTGGCAATACATGTGAAGCAGATGAAGTCTCACCTGAGGTAGAGGCAGGGGTGGTTGCAGGACTCAGATGTCTTCAACCTTAGTTGGGATATCGATCTCTAATTAAAACACCTTAACAAAGCACTTAGCAGTTACAAATGATCAATATTTAACCAGTATCTACTTCACTGATAAAACCCTAATGGTAGAGCAATGTAGTATTGACATAGAACCAACATAATCAAGAACAAAGAACACAGATCAGATCTAGCATTCATTCACATTATTCAGCACTAAGATATCATATTAAATTCTTCTAATAATATATCAGTGCACTAAGCATTTAATCACATAAACAAGAGGGAAACCATAAAACACAAAGAAACCATAACACAGGATATACATGGTTCACACCCACCTTGGGGATACGTCCACCAACTCTTCTTATATTTTATTATCTTTGGTCAATCAACTACATGCATAGAGCCTTGAGATCTTACTCCGTAGAGGAAAAAATATCTACACACTTCGCTACATCCTCCTTCCCCAAGTTACAGCATAAATCCTTTCACTGTATCTTAAAATCACTTGCACTTAGCTCTGGAAGGCTCACACAGTATGCACAAAGAAATTACACTTACGATGTTCATTTAGCACCTAGGATCATGTAGATTCCTATCTCCTTACATCGCCTAGACGTTTATTTATACATTACAAAAGGGTCTTAACATGGGTAAACCCATGGGCCGACATCCCCATACCCGTTACATAAGCCCAAAACCCAAAAAGGGGTCGAGATCCTGCGATCTTTGCTTCGATTTTCACTTCACATTCGATAGCCTATCGAAGTCCCAGAAGTAGGTCAAACCTAACCAAGGATCCTCAAACATTAGTCAAGGGTCAATAGTCCCAAAACCCAAAACACCTTGTTTTATGTTGGAGTATGTGTTACTACATGATACATTTCGAGAGATAGATTGGTAAGTATTAAAACTACTCTCCGTAAGCTCTGAAATACTATCGCAATATCATTTTAGTATTGATTAAAAATTTTATATGTGTGGTGTGAGTATTTACTAGGTAAAATGAAGATGAATTTTCCAAGAGTGTGTTTAAATAAAAATCATTAAGTTTCCAAAGAATTCTATAAAGAAATTTTTACTCACGATGAAAAAATTCTACAAAAGTAAAAGGGGAAGATCAACAAATATTTTCCAAAGATGGTTTACAAGACATGGTTTTCAAAACCAAGGGAAACAAACCAGTAAATAATTTCCACACTGAAATGGTAAATATTTATTAGGCAAAACAAAACATGGTTTTCAAAACCACGAGAAGCAAGCAATAAATGGTTTCTTAAAACCACGGGAATGAATTAAAATATGGAAATTTAATTTTACAGAAAAAAAAATATTTGGGAATTATTTTTATTCAAATATATTATTCCCGAATATTTAAGGAGAATATGGATAAATAAAAAGAGATTTCAAAAATCACAAGTGGCATTTCAAAGAGAATGTGGTAGTTAGTTTCTATAATAGTTGAGGAGCAAAGAAGATTACCGGACAATTTTCGGGTCAACGAGAATGAATTTTTAAAATTCAAAGGAGGTTATTGTCAAGAACGGACCCAAAAACATTAACCTTGTTCATTTTTTACATAAGTGTCACGTATTGAGAGATTCAATGCAATCTTGGAGCCCTATTTTTTAGTTTCATGATTTCCTATTCGAGACATGTTTTTGCGATGCGTATTCTCGCCAGCTGGAGATGAATTTCAAGAAAATGAGATATTTTTTTCTTTAGAACGAGCTTGTCTACCAAAACCATTCTCATATTTTACACAACTGTTATGGTTTGATAATTATAGGTGGTGTTCTGAAGCCTGTTTTTTGTCCTAAAAAAAGAGAGATAAGTTAAAACGTGTCATGTTCTATTTGTAACTGGTTCTATTTTAGGAAAGGGGTTGGAGTTCAAAATTGTGAACTAGAAAGGACCTTTAGGCTATATATTTCATTGTACATGAGTAGAGAAAGGGGGTGAATTTCAGCCAAGAAGGCGAAGGGACTGTGTGTAAATTTCTCAGAATGTCCTTATGAATTAATATAGTAGTATAATGCTCTCTGATAGTTGAGATTCATCACAATGTATTCTTTAGTGTGTTCTCCTCTAGTTCACATCCATTTCACTTTTGTTATTTCTTCTAAGCATAGCTAAGAGTACATGATTGGAATTCATCCTTGATAGATTCTTATTTCATATGGTTAATGTAGTTGTTGTGCTTAATGATTACACGTCCAAAATTCACTCTCTGTTAAGTGCTATGTTCATTGTAGTCAACCTTATGTTATTTCTTCTAAAGTTACAACTGAGAATTCATCTTTGTTTGATTCCCTCATTTGTAATGGTATTTTCTCTTTTCTATATTTTTATCATCTGAATACTATTTATTGTTGAAGGATATGCTTACGTTACCTTCGTTCCCTCAGGAGTACATTAATTGTATTAATATTGACAGTATATCTGAGGATTTGACCCCATTTCCTAATGTTTTCTTCCTCTTGTTTTTCCTAGCAAGTGTTTTAAAAACTAAAACAAAACCTATCCTATTGCGGAATCTCACCTCTGCGTGCACATTTCCAAATCATTTTTGACTATGTTCAGTCGTTACATGTTTGAGAGGGCACTACTGGTTGGAAGAGTCAGAATCCATCCTAAAGTTAGTTTGTAGGTTACCTTGGCATTTCTTTGATGCAGCCCAAGGAATTTACTGAGTGGTAACATTTAGGCGTTGTTTCGGGGGAGCAAAGGTGAAATATTCCCTGGGACAAACCACAAAGTTTATATTTGAGTACTAATGGTGAAAAGTAGTTAGGCACATAAAGGTTGTACATCATTCACTTGGGGACTCCATTTTCAAGAGTATAGAATTCAAAATTTTCATGACGACTCCACTTTCCAAAGACTCCGTAGTCTAAATATTTTATTGATAACTCCATTTCTTCAAGATGGATCAAATATATGCAAGGTATGATCCAATGAATCACCCTCATATTCCTGGATTTCCAAATCGTATTCCTCACATAGGTTGGCAAAAATATTTTCCTAAATTCAAATATGGGAAAGGAAATGACGTTGCCTTGCATTTGATTAGATTTCACATGCACATATGTAAGCTGGGGGTTGAATTTTATGAGGATTGTTTGATGAAAATGTTTATGGCTACTCTAGAGGGGAAATAAAGATTATGGTAAGAAGGTTTAAAACTAGGTAGATTATACTCTCTTAAGGATTTCCACATAACATTCTTTAAGCATTATGGAGATTCTAATCCTTCATTCTTGGTGTTTGAAGATTGTTGTAAATTTTGTGAACATTTCATCAAGTACCTTGAAAATGTTTTTGGTAATGAAGAGTGTATGAATGATGAAATCATAGAATACCTTTATGAATATTCATCCCAAAAACAAACAATATCCGCTCCTTTGGTTGAAGATGAAGTTGATCAAGAAATTGTTGCTAAAAGTCATTTTACTTTTCCTGAACTTGAAGAAGATATTCAACAAGATTTCCAACAAAGCAAAGTGTTTCAAAATTTTCTTTCTTCCCCTGTGAATGATGTGGTTGTTCAAATTCTAAGTGGCCTAGACATGGATGAGGGTTCTAAAACTGTATCTATGGATACTTCAAGCAGTGAACCAAGAAATGACATATATTTTCAGGAAAGAAACAAAACAATATATGCCACTTTTCAATCAGAAATACAGAAAGATAATGAGGAGGCAGTTGTTTTATTTAATTCCTTTGAAAATCATGATTTTGAAAATGCATCCATGGGAAATCTAGACTATGAAATATTTCATGTTGTTATATTTTCACATTTGGAAGAATATTATGGGAAGAAACTTGTTTCCCTTCATTCATGTGAAATTCAAAATGACAGTCCTCAAGCAAAATTACCGAAGATTAATAAAACTGAATCATAATTGTTTGATGAACAAGAGGATAGCCTTGATACACATAATATAGATTTCATATTTGAAGATGTTCAAGGATGTATGAATGTTTTTGATATACATGGAAGAGTAGACAAACTTATAGTTGCCATTTCATTTGACAATGTTCTCATACATGAACTAATAGAGGAGGAACAACAAACACTTATGAATGAGGCTTGTCTTTTTGTTTTTGTTCACCATGAAGACATGATTTTTCATGGTTTTCAATATCCCATGCCCATCCTATTACATTCATTAGTGAAGGAGGAATTTGTTTAATTCATAAGCTCATATTTTGGATTCATTTTTTGTTTTGATCTGCCATCTTTTGCATTTGTCTCCTGCTTAAGAAAAATGTGAGCAGAGGACAATCATGAGGCCAATTTCTTGATTGGCTGCATTGGCACTTTAGCATCACTTGATTGAGTATTCATTTCAGCATTTTTACAGTAGATAGGAGTGTGAAAATAAGCTTGTTGGTCAAGCAGTTTTCAGTTTGGTTTTTCAACAATGTGTACATTCAGATTGTAGTGGTGTATTTAGCGTTCAGTTTTCAGTTGAGAGCAGTGTACAAACTTGGGTTTTTAGTGGATACTAGAGACAAGTTAGAGAAGGGTACACACATGTTTTGGGAGCAACCGAATGCATCAGGCACCGATCTACAAGTTATTTACTACCTCTCTGGGAGGATATCATCCCCATTGGAGCCAACATTATCACATGCTAATTTGTATTAATTTTTCCAAAGCATATTTTAAAACTTTTTCACCAGCTCCGTCAATATCCCATCACCTAAATCCTTCACTCGACTAATCATCCAAAATAGTAATGTCATCCATGAGTCAAAATTGACAAATATCCCAAACCTATAGCTACCCTTAATGCTTATTTAAATTCTGCGGTCGCATCACTTCATTCATTTTTACCCTTATTATCATATTCCAGTTGAAAATTAAAAATATTCCTTTTATTAAGCTTAAGCACCCTTATCCTCTACAAAAAGTCAGGTGACGAGCCTCATATGCCCAAAGTCCTTAGAAAAATGGAAAAGGGTTTAGAACTATTAATATAAATATTTTATAGTAAAATATTTATATTAATATTTAATCCAATATATAATTCACCTCAAATCATGGACACGGTGGATGGAGGGCGCATATCCATTTTGGGGGTTGAAAGTAAACTGAGGTTAATTTTTTAAAGTGGTCCCAAAACCCAAACCACCATGTTTTATGTTGGAGTAAGTGTTACTACATGATACATTTCGGGAGATAGAGTGGTAAGTATTAAAACTACTCTCCCCAAGCTCCAAAATACTATCACAATATCATTTTTGTATTGATTTAAATTTATAAATGTCTTGTGTGAGTATTTATGAGGGAAAATGAAGATGAATTTTTGAGGACTGTGTTTCAATACAAATCATGAAGTTTCCAAAGAATTCTACAAAGAAATTTGTACTCATGGCGAAAAAATTCTACAGAAGTAAAAGGGAAATATCAAGGGATATTTTAAAAAGATGTCTTTGAAGACATGGTTTTCAAAACCAAAAGAAACAAACTACTAAACAATAAATGGTTTTTCAAAACTACCAGCATGAATTAAAATATTGAAATTTAATTTAACAAGATAAAAAATACTTGGGAATTATTTTTATTCAAATATATTGTTCCCAAATATTTAAGGAGAATATGGATAAATAAAATTAGATTTGAAAAATCACAAGTGGCATTTCAAAGAGAATGTGGTAGCGAGTTTCCGCAACAGTTAGGAGAAAAACATATTTATAGGATGATTTACAGGTGAATGAGAATGAATTTTTAAAAATCAAAGGATATTATTGTCAAACACAGACCCAAGAATATTAACCTTGTTCAGTTTTTATACAGGTGTCACGGATTCAGAGATTCGAAGGAATCTTGGACCCCTATTTTTCAGTTTAATGATTTCTTGTTGAAGACATGTTTTTGTGACACACATTTCGTTGAGTTGGAGACAAATTTAATTTAAATGAGAGATATTTTCTTTAGAACGAGCTTATCTACCAAAACCATTCTCAAATTTTACACAACTATTACAGTTTGAGAATTACAGGTGGCGTTTTGAAGCCTGGCTTTTGTCCTGAAAAACAAGAAATCAGTTAAAATGTGTCATGTTCTATTTGTAACTGTTTCTATTTTGGGAAACGGGTTGGAGTTTGAAATTGTGAGTTGGAAAGGACCTTTAGTGATATATATTTCATTGTACAGGAGTAGAGAAAGGAGGGGACATTCAACCAGGAAGGCGAAGGGATTGTGTGTAAATTTTTCAGAATGTCCTTATGAATTAATACAGTAGTACAATTCTCTATGATAGCCGATATTCATCACAGTGTATTATTTAGTGTGTTTTCCTCTATTTCACATTCATTTCACTTTTGTTATTTCTTCTAAGCATAGCTAAGAGTACATGATTGGAATTCATCCTTGATAGATGCTCATTTCATATGGTTAATGTAGCTATTGTGCTGAATGATTACAGGTCCAAAATTCACTCTTTGTTAAGTGTTTTATTCACTGCAGTCAACCTTATGTTATTTCTTCTAAAGTTACAATTGATAATTCATCCTTGTTTGATGCTCTCATTCGTAATGGGATTTTCTCTTTTCTATATTTGTATCATCTCGATACTTTTTATTGTTGAAGGATATGCTTACTTTGCCTCTGTTACCTCAGGAGTACATTAGCTATATAAATATTCATAGTATCTCTCAGTATTTAACCCCATTGCCCAATGTTTTCTTCCTCTTGTTTTTCCTACCAAACCTTTAAATAACTAAAACAAAACCTTTCCTATTTCATAATCTAACCTCTGTGTGCTCATTGCCAAATCTTTTTTGAGTATTTTCAGCCTTTACATGTTTGAGAGATCCCTCTCTGGTTGGAAGGGTTAGAATCCATCCTAAATTTGGTTTGTAGGTTACCTTGGCATTTCTTTGATGCAACCCAAATAAATTACCGAGTGCTAACACCTTTCACTACAAGAATTCCTCTCCCTACAATGTTATAATTATCATTATAACCTGCACTCTTTCACTTTGCAATGCTCCCCACCAATTGTTTTTCTACAAATCTGTCTTCTACGACAACACCCTACAAGAATTCCTCTCCCTACAATGTTATAATTATCATTATAACCTGCACTCTTTCACTTTGCAATGCTCCCCACCAATTCTTTTTCTACAAACTCCTCTTTCAAATTTTTCATCACCTCATCCTCCACAATATCTACAGAGTCTTTTCAAAATTGAAGTTGCATCTCCTCTCACAATGTCTACACAATACTACCACAAGATTCATGTTTTTTTACTCAAAGGTTTAGATAAATCCACCTAGAATTACACCCGTGCTAGTGTCATATACACTTTTACTCTTTCAATGTCACCGGTGTTTCACAAAAAATACCTCTCATCATGGAAAAAATTCTATCCATCTGCCCTCTTTCATTATAAAAAATACCTCATCATGGAAAAAATTCTATCCATCTCCCCTCTTTCATTATAATTATTTGTGTGAACATGATTCTACTTTCTTTAATACCACTTAATGTAGAGCCTCTATGATTTAAAATTACACAATAAAATAAAATATTCACACAAGAAATATAATGAAAATTCATAAGTCAAATATTTGCAAAAATCGATACAATAGAACACCTTGTCTAAGAATAATCAATTATCCTATATGTTCTTTATAATGCAACAAATAATGTAAAATTGATTTGTCCTTTATAATGCAACAAATAATGTAAAATTGATTTGTCCTTTATAATGCAATAAATAATGTAAAATTGATTTCTTTGAGGAAAAATTAAAACCAAGGGTACCATGTTGAAGTATAATACTTAATTTCAAGTCTTCATATGACATCAATTTACTCATGTTATTTTTAAAAATGACAATCTTTAGTTGTTGACATTTTTAGCAATTTTTGAAGAAATGCACATCAAAATAAAATTTTATTTTTGAGAGTTTTGGTAATTTTGGAAAAATATACACAAAAATAAAGTTTTTTTAATTGGGTAAGTTCTAAAAATGTATATAAATGGTGTATTTAGATGTCTTATTCAACTAAAAAATTAAAATATATAAAATATAATTATTGTATCAAAGATGTTCATGCATCAATAATGAAAATGATGTAGATCAAGAAGAAAGTTATAAAGATGGAGATTACTAGAAATGTGGGTAAGGGCTATAAACCCTAACTGAATCCAACTATTTTTGAAAATATCGTTAGTGATTGGAATTACCCAACCGACTCTTCCTGAATCGAACTATTTTTGAAAATATCGTTAGTGATTGGAATTACACAACCGACTCTTCCTGACTCGAACTATTTTTGAAAATATCGTTAGTGATTGGAATTACACAACCGTTGCTGGCTTCAAGAAGGAAATAATTATTTGGAATACTACTCTAATGTATAATATTTTAAGGTTATTCAAAGAAATAGATGCAGCCTCCTTAGTGATTGGAATTGTACAACCGTTGCTAACTTCAAGAAGAAAAAATTATTTGGAATACTTCTCGAATGTGCAAGGTTGTAAGGCCAGTCAAAGAAATAGATGCATCATGTGAATTTTCCCATTGGATTTCTTACCAACCGGGTTTTATGCAATTTATGTGGACCATGTGAAACATTGTCTATGTTGTTGGCACATAAAGGGAAATCCAAACGGGTGGATCCTCTATTATCCAAAGCCAATTAAGAGT
>ML786183.1:188162-220989 GCA_009831015.1 Picea engelmannii | reverse complement strand
CTATAGTCGGCCCGAACTTGAAATATTCTATTAAAATCTTCCCGTCGGTGCTCATGTAAGAGGGTACATTTATGACACATGTATGGAACAAGCTTGAAAAATCTAATAAAATAGAATATATTTTATTTATTTTCACTGAAGTATCGGTGATTAAAAATTAAGTTTACAAATTTGATGTGATTTATTTTAAAGATGACTATGTTTTAAGTATTCTAAAACCTTTTTAGTATAAGTTTTTTTATTTTAATGAGAAATTTAAGACAATATATAAATATAAATGGGTTAAATTTTCATCGAAAATTAATTGATTTGACCTTGGTTATATATAAAATAATATAGCATCATATTTTCAATATTTAAAAAATAAGTATATGTTTTTTTAGTATTTTTTATTTTTAATTTCCACCTCAAGTTAATGTAAATTTCATTTTAATTAACAAATTAAATATCATATATGTATAAAAATATTTTCTTGTAGGTAATGCTGTTTTGTGTAACTAATTAATGGATTTATCTCACTTGGTAGAATTTCATTTTGTTAGAAGACAACTTCTATACTATTTTCTTTTGCAAACTTCTTCTTCATAAGAATGGGTTTATATTTTAACTCCTTATTCCTCTAATGTTTATTGTTTTTGAACCAGTAATTTGTGTACTTTTATGTTGCTTCCTATGACCTGTCTTTATACATAATTGGAATCAAATTCAAGGTTGTATTACTTGTAAAACGAAAAATACCTAGACTTGTGATGGTAATATTTGTCTTTCAACTACTTATTAACATTACTTTTGTTTTGTTTACATTAAATTTCATTCTAGAATAGCTACAAAATTTGTTTAGGACATCAAGTTATTTTTTAGTTGGAATTATTTTGTTTTTTTACCAATAACACAATATCATATGCATAAACCAACAATAATAAATCATATTATATGTGTATTCTTCCTCTCACATCTTTCTTGATTCAATCTTCTATTTTGTCCACACAAAAGCCACATAATGTTGGAGAGGGGTGAAGAATATCATGTCCTCTAGTTGCATGGCCTCTATGGGTCGCATTCGTTCATGAAGAATTATACAATTACCACCGACTTAAATCGTTTCGTTCATAAAAAAAGTATACAATTAAATCGTTTAACTCGAGGGAGGTTAACTCCCATTACAAGCCAAAAATGGTATATCATTGGAAAACATTATCAACAAATTTCAAAATTCAACCATAAAATGCTTCGTGATCTGAAAGTTAAAAAATAAAAAATACTTGTGGAATAAGTACATTTGCACATGTCGATTGGTCAATGTTACAAGTAGTTTGGCCCTTAGTCATATACCTTTGTTCGTAAACTCCTTAGAATATGAGCTTGAGAGATTCTATTAGATACAAGGAACTTTATTGGTTATATCCCTAATAACTTACAATAGTGCATTAATGTTAATTAATGTAAATCTAATTTCTTGTAACCCCTTCATGAACACTTTTTACACGCTCACTTCTTTACACGGCTAAGCCATCGTATTTAAAGAGTTGGTCTTAGTTGACCGATTGGATAGAAAGCCATTGAACAATTTTTCGAACCCTACACTAATCCTTAACAAGACTATGTGAGAGATGGTCTTAGGTGACCCATTGTAAAGAAAGTAATTGACCAATTTTAACAATCCCTCTAAAATCGTTAACAATGGTTACAGATAAAGGGAGTAGGATTAGGAGAGGGAAGAGCATTAGTTCTTGTGGTATTAATCATGTTTATAGAGAGAGTGAGTACCAGAGGGAGAGAGAAGAACATTAGTTCGTGTGGTATTAACAATGTTTATAGAGAGAGGGAGTAAGTGACAAAGAGTGAGAGTGACTAACACTCTTTCTTATGGTTGAATGCTTTTAGCTAACAAGAGATAACTCTTATGGTGAATGATTTAAGATAGAGAGAGAGGGAAACTAGCTATCATGATTGAGTGTTGTGTGTGTGTGTGTGTGAGAGAGAGAGATGAGCACTAACTCTAGTGGTTGAGTGGTTTGAGATTCACAGAAGAGGTGTTCATTTTATAGGTAAAATCATGAAGATGGATAACACTTTCATGACAATCGGGTTTCAAAAATTCCTAGCGGCATTTTTTTGGCCGAAAAAATGTTGTTATGAATTTTTTCGGCCGAAAATTTGCACGTCAAATTGAACGGTGCCCTGATGGTGCCCTCAAAATTCGTGTACAATGCTTTTCACATGAATTATTTTCCTGTGGCAAGAATGTTTTGGCCGAAACATTTATTTTTAATAGATTCCATTAAAACAATCTTTTGGCCGAAAACATCATATTGGGACTGAAAACAAAAACAAGAGAATTTCCCCAAACTTACCTAAACTTCGGAGGTTGCGAACTCCTAAAAATACTGAGAATTTGGTTTGTGGATATCTTGGGCGAGTGGGAAGCCTTCCACTTCCCCTTCTTTGTCAAGTGGGTTTGTGGAGGTCCTCCATTCTTTTCCAAGTGGGTGGGATGTTGCACACTTCCCTTGTTTTCTAGTTTCCCTATTCATCCAGTTATCAAATATCATTTCATATACAAGGATACTAGCCTAGCCACAACCCATTTATGGAATCTCCACATGAATGGTGATTTGAAGCTTGAATGTGTACACAATCATGTGGAAAATGCAACTGAATCGAGGACATTTCAAATGAAAGGCTATGGAAATGGTTGAATTGATTGATAGTAATGTCTCGATTTGTTTATCACGTTAAATAAGATAGGGATTTGAAGGTTGAGATAGCTTATACTAGAAATTAGTTGTTTTGAGGATCCATTGCAGGTTTTGTGTGTATATGTTGATAGGAAATAACATAATTGTGTTGTTTCTAAAAATTTGGAAAATAAGATCGACAAAAAAATAATTTCGAAGTAATCCTTACAAGAAGTTGAAGGCATATAAACAAAATTAAAGTTGTTATTTTTCCAATAATCTGTGATCCCTGAATCAATGACTCTTATTGTTCGAGCAACTAAAACAACTAGGCCTGCTTCATTTTCTGCTTTTTTGTATCCATCTTTGCTCTTTAATCACTAAGTCTCTTTTCCAAAATAGTATTCATGTTACCTACATCTCAATTTTTTTTTATCTTCTTGAAGTATTGTTTGCAAGGGTTTCACTAGTATCGCGAAGCAAATGAAAAAAGGGAAATTTAGTTTTGGCATTTGAATCTCAAAGAAACATATATGACAACAAAGATAAATCCATATTTTATGGTTGTATTCTATATCGTTATTTTCACAAAAATAAACTCTCATAAATGTTAAGCGTAAATATTTTTCTTTAACCAAACAGTATCATACTTTCAAAGGTTTCTCACTTCACGCTCAATAGTTATCAGATTTACAAAAAAAATTCTATTTTTCTTCCTCGGTGTTGGGTTATTATATTATTTGCAGTGAAAGTCGAGGTGGATCGACTGATGGCCGAAGTCAAAGGTTTATGTGGTTCGACTAGGTAAATACTAAGTCGATGTGGATTGAAAACAAGTTGAAGGTCAAGGTTAGCCGAATGAGTAAAGTTGAAGTCGAAGGTGGAGGTGGTTAGACATGGTAAAGTCATCGACAAGAATTCAAAGAGGTAAATTGAGAAGAGGTCGACAAGTGAGTGTGTGGCAACTGACTGAAGACCAAATGACGGCCTACTGGTATTCGATGTGTAATCCGACTTGGTAGTCGACTGTAACAGAATCCCAAGATTTGCGAGATTTGTATCCAATGATCTACACGGATTTGTAATCATTTTTTGGTGTATTTTCTTTAAGGTTATTTATACTATAAATATTGTAAAGAAGGAATGTTGTACAGTCGTAAAAGATAATTAATCAATCAATAATTGAAGAGGTTGTTGTTCATGTAGATGTAAGATGAGTTGGCTACATGGTTTTTATTGTGTAAGAAAGAGGGTATAATGTCAATTTTGTATTAGTTGTTGACCAAGGTTAGACATGTAAAATTTTATTATGAATGAATAAGACAAGAAGGAGAAGAACACTCCATACATGATTTTAGGGGCTAAATTTCGCAATTGAGCTAATTTTCCATGTTTTTTCGCCAAAAAGGATTCATTAATTTCCATTTTTTCTAAAAATGATTCTCTCAAATTCCATAGAATAAAATTATTTTACCTTAAAAATCGCCAAAATTTTATAGAAACTACATAAAATTCTGAAAAATTTGAATATTTTAACAAAACTATTGCCAAACATTTTACATTTTGCATATTAAGGACTAGTACAATTAGCCCAAGTTTCTACATTTTAATATAAATTTCCATCCTTAAAATTATCCTTGGAACACTCATGGAATGTTGGTTTACTAGGTTTGGGTTTCCAGGGTAAAATATATGTGTACTGTGTGCTTGTTGTGTCATTTACTTTCTTGATTAAATATTTCATCGCCTCTTCTGGTAGGTTTAGCATGGAATTCTGTCTTATTTCCTAACATTTGGTATCAAAGCTTGGTTTAAAAATCTTGGATCTAAGTAAAGCTCTAGGTTTAGTAATAGTCGTAAGATAGAAATATTTAAAGATTATGCTAAAGATAGTGTTAAAGAATGGCGAGCAGTTTGAGAATAGAGATCGAAAAATTCAATGGCCATAATTTTGAGTTTTGGAAGTTTAAAATTGAATACTTCTTGTAGATCAAGAATAATGGACAACAATTTGTCCAAGTACCATGCCGCTAGGAATGTCGACGAAAGAATGGGAGAAAATCAAGAGAAGAGCAACGAATACAATTCGACTTTGTCTTGTAAATTTAGTGTTGTTGAATGTCTCATGTGAAGGTTTGTCCAAGAAACTATAGTACAAGTTCGAAATATTGTATTAGTCAGAATCCTTGGTAAATAAGTTGTTTCTCAAAAATAAATAGTTTCTTCTAAGGATGAGTGACGGAAGTTTGGTGATTGAGCATTTAAATGTGTTTAATACCATTATAAGTCTGTTATCTTCTACGGATACTAAAATCATTAAAGAGGATAAATGTATTAGCCTATTATGTTTTTTTCTAGACTCCTTGGATAGCTTATATGTGGCTATAGGGAATAATACAACCACATTAGCACTAAAAGAGATTGTTGCATCTCTCCTATCATAAGGAATGAGAAGAAATAACATGGAAGGATCGACCAAATATGCTTTAGTTGTGAGAGGTCGACCGATTGATAGAGATACAGGGAAATTTTCCTGTAGAAATTCTAAGTGGAAGGGTAGATCTAAATCCCTAGTTTAGTCGACAAGAAGATGCTAGAAATGTGGTAAAGATGGAAATTAAAACCGTGATTGGAAGTCAAAGGAAATGAAAGTTAGTTTAGGATCCAACGAGAAGAGATCGAATGAAATAAAGATGACTCTAGATAAGGGAAGTGATGTGTACCTGGTGTTGATCAATACACAGTCATATCAATATGTTTGGTTTATCCACTGAGGAACACCCTATCATATGACACCACATAGAGAATGGTTCTGTGAATATGAAATACATCAAGGAGGAAACATGTTCTTAGGGGATGACTCAACAACCAAAAGTGTCAGACGAGGAAGAGTTCCACTAACACTGTAGGATGAGAGGAGTAGAACCCTTCCAGGTGTGTTACACTTTCTGGGTTTGGAAAGGAACCTGATATTATTCAGTAAGATGAGTGATGTTGGCATGCACACTTTATTTCAAAAGGATTAATGCAATATATTCATAGGTGTGATGGTATTAATGAAAGGAGTTCAGATTGAAACCCTATACAATTTTCTAGGGAGTGTCAACTTGACTAGATGCAACAAAATCATTGTTCCTGACGTTAACTGGACTCAACTCAATTCGGGCTGAGTCAATTCAAACCGACTCGAAAAGTGACCATAAAGTCTACTCGACCATGCTGTGGCACAAGAGGATGGGACACATTGTAGAAAAAGGACTTCGAACTATGCATAAAAAAAGTATGATCGAAGACTTTCCTGAATGTAAGTTAGAAGTTGGCATTGATGAACAATGTGTATATGGAAAAAAAGTCGAGTGAGGTTACCATATCGAGCGACAAGGGAAAATGAGATTTTAGATTTGGTTCATTGTGATATGTCTTTCTTTGTTACAGTGCCTTCAATTGGTGGAGCCCTGTATTATGTCTCCTTCATAGATGATTTTTCCAGGAAGACATGGATATATTTCTAGAGGAAGAAATCAAAAGTTTTTGAGAAATTCAAAGCGTTAAAATATCTTGTAGAAAACCAAACATGTAAGAAGATTAAGGTGTTTAGAACTGACGATAGTGGTGAATTTTGTGGAAAATAATTTGATCAATGCTACAAGCAGTGTGGAATATCATGCCAAACTGAAATACCATATAAACCACAACAAAATGGACTTTCCAAGAGAATGAAAATAACATTGATGGACAAGGAAAGGAGCATGCTTAGTGGTGTTGTGATCACACAAGAATTATTTGCAAAGGCAGTGGACAATGCAAAATATCTATTGAATAAGTCTCCTTCATTGGCACTAGTCGACATGACTCCAGGTGAGGTATGGTTGGAAAGAAGCCTTCAGTTTCATATCTCAAAATAATTTTTTGTGATGCATTTGTGCATGTTCCCAAGGAAAATAGGAGAAAGTTGGACAAGAAGGAAATCAAATGTATTTTCATTAGATAGAAATAATGAATATATGGAAGGATATAAAATTTGGGATCTTGCATGAAGGAAAACAATGTACATTTGAGATCTAGTATTCAGAGAAGTCAGAAGTAAGTATGAGCCTAAAGAAATTCCTTAGACCGAGACTAATCCTAAGACGATGTAGTTTGAACTCGGGAACGAAGAATATGATTCAGATGAGTTGATTGAATAAAAACAAGAGGTGGAACAACCGACCTCGGTTGTAAGGAGGTCAGAAAGAGTAAGGAAACCATTCGAAAGATCCAGTTCACCTGAATTCCATTCCATGTATGTGCTAACTACCACTAACAATGAGCCCAAGTTGGTTGGGGAGGCAGTTGACTCGGTAGAGGGAAAAATCTAGAAGGATGCCATGGTAGAAGAGATGGAATCCTTCCACAAGAATGAGGCATGGGACTTATTCAATTTTCCTAGTGGAAGAAAGGATATCGATAGAAAATGGGTATTCAAGAAGAGTATGAATTCAACAGGCCAAGTCGAGAAATTCAAAGCTCGAATAGTAGAAAAACTATATTCCCAAGTCAAAGGAGTTGACTTCGATGATATTTTTTCCCCTATTTCAAAATTAACTTCCATTAGAGTATTATTGTCTCTGGCTACAACATTTGATCTGAAAATAGAATAGATGGATGTCAAGACAACGTTCGTACATGGTGACCTGGAAGAAAAAATCTACTTGAAACAACACGAAGGATATGTAGTAAAGGGAAAGAAATATTTGGTGTGTAAACTGAAAATATATATTTATGGTCTATGGAAATCACCAAGGATGTGTTAGCAAAATTTCAACACATACATCCTTAGTTTCGAATTTGCGAGAAGAAAATATGATCATTGCATATATTCTAAAGAATAACATGGACATTTCATATATTTAATTTTGTATGTCGACGACATGTTTCTTATTGAGAAAAACACGGAAACAATAAAGGATGTGAAGAAGAAACTATCCTCCAAGTTTTACATGAAGGATATCAATGCAACTAAACTCATTCTCGGAATGGAGGTTAAGAGAGATCGAGCAACTAGAAACATTTGGTTGAACTGAATGAAGTGTATTGAAACAGGTTTGAAATGTTTCAACGTATAGAATTGCAAATCAATTAAGGTGATAATTCCTATGGAAGAAGGGATAATTGTTGAACAATATCTAAATACACAAGGAGAAATAGAGGACATGGCATGTGTTCCATATGAAATTTTTTTTGGTAGTCTAATGTATGCGATGGTATGCACTTGACCAAACATTTTCCATGCAGTGGGAGTGTTGATAAGACACATGTCGACACCTGGGAAGGAGCACTAGGAAGCTGTCAAAAGAGTATTTAGATATTTGTTTGGAACAAAAGACTATGTTATATTATACCCAGGAAAACATGGAGGTGAGAATGAATTAAATGTGCATGGCTTTGTCAACGTTGACTAGGATTGAGATCTGGATCAATGAAGGTTGACTATTGGAGAAGAATTTTTTGTGAGTTAAGCACAGAATGGACCAAAGGATGTAGCGTGAACGATAAAAAAAGGAAAATAAGTGCGACAAAAGGAAAATGAAGCATCGTTCAAAGAAGGAAGGAAGATCATCACAAGAAACTGTAGGATTAGAGACCAACCATGCAGAAGATAGTTAGAAAGTGGGAAGTTGGAGTCCACTTAGAGTTAGGGTTTTGGAGTCATAATGTAAGTATTTTTACCCATTCTTTAGTATAAATATGATGTATGACGTATATAGGAGACTCGAGAGAGGATAACATAGCATATATCTACATGAGTTACTCGAGAACTTGTGCGTGATGAGTCTATTTTGGAAAGTCCCTTTTTGAGTCAGTGTTTTTGTATTGTTGAAAGTTGTGGAGCTCATATGGATTTAATGTTGAGATATAATTGAGGGTTGCATCGCAAACTGTGGAGCTTGGTGTGACGCTTGTTATCCTCATCGTTCATAACTTCTGATGTGATGCACGTGACGTTATTTTGATGGAGAATAAGAAATAAGAAGAAACTTTTTATGGGCATATCCCGGGAGGGTGAACCATGGTAAAATAGTGTATTTATGTGTTATGTGTCCTTTTTACATGTGTTATAATGAATGAATGGTTAGATGAATGTGTATGTTAGGGTTGATTTACAGTGTGCACTAGAATAATGAATGTTGTTGAATGGATAAGTTGTAGATATGATGAATATTATGGTAGAATGCATGTTAACATGGAACAATATTAAAAAGAACATCCACAATCCCTTCCATGACTATAGACAATTGCATCCATCAATCACCCATAAACCATCTCCGGTGAGACTGCACTGTGCACTCTATGCACGATGTATCCCTTTAGTTTATCATAAGGGTCGATCGTTAAAAGAGTTTTGTTGGAGAACTAAGGTAGAACTTGGGCCAGCCCATACATCCAACAAATGGTTCAGTTGTCGGCTAGAACTCGGAAGGACAACCTAGAAGGGGTTTGGTGAAGAATATGCAGTGGTAGAAAGGGATTTTTAGGCCATGGAATCCTACGAATTAGGATATTGAAAGATGGTTAGAGACAAAGTAGTTAGATTTTGCACATAAATATAATAAGGGTTCCAAGTACACACTGCACCGGTATCTGCAAAGGTATGTGTTTACTGGTTTTCATGAAGCATATTTTTGTTATTTTGTAGAATTACTAAAGGTGTGATTGAGGTTGAACGATACCAATCCGACTAATCAGATCATCCTAGTAGATTGGACTATTGAAAATATTACATGATTGGAAAGGGTTAATAACAAATTCATGTGTGCAGTGGATTTTTGGTTAGACAATATTACTATGGGATTTATCACTATGCTTGCAGTAGACAAAATGAAATCATATACTATTGCAGAGCAGGATTTCTTGAGGGGACCCATAGGGAGGTACATCAGGTCACTTTACACATTGATCAAAATATTATTACATGATAAAGGCGTGATGACCATGGAATCAAAAAACTAGATCACTCTACGCACATGGATAATTAGGGGAAGCAATAAGGAAGGTCTGAGAGATGGATAAGGATATGGAGAGTAGCCAGAAGAAGGAAGAAATGGATCCCATCATGATGGATGTTGAACAAACCAGGGAAATCATAAGGAAAGTAGGTGTGATGTGCAAAATATGACCCTAACAATATAATATGAATAATAATAAGAGGGTAGTAGCTGAGCGAGATGGATTGGAAAATGATGAGGAAGAAGTAGAGGATATACGCACCATTAGGTAGATTGATGATATATTGTGCACCACATATGAGAGAAAAACCATAGGCCATAGGTCTGACGTAGAAGAAGGCTCTCCATTCCATATCTGAATGAGTGTGGAACCCACAACCCCATGTGTGACTAAGACATGTGATAAATAAAAACTAGTTAACCAACAAGTGATTTGTGGTAGAATAATTTTTATAAGACATGGGCCTAATAGAAAAAGTGCAAGTTCAATAAGTAACAATCCAATATCTACACTACACAGAGATCATAGTTTAGCAAATTTCAGAATGGACAAGATCCAACTATTAGGTTAGTAGAGTTCTGAGGGGATGGGTCAGATGCTCCATAAAATCATTTGTTTATCTATGAGAAGATATGGGAAGAAAATAATATTGCAGATGAAGATACAAAGGTTTCGTAGTTGGAAATGACATTCAGATACCACGCATTAGATTGGAACATGGGGATCACAAAAAATAATCCAATGAGAACACCTACAACTGTATAAAAGGTGAAGAGGCAGTTAATAAATGAATTTTAGAGACCAAGCTCAAAAACTAGTTTATTAATGAAATGATAGAGATCAAGAAAAAAATAGGATACTTAGTCTGGGAAGTGGACCAGAAGTTCAAGAGGCTAACATGTAAGTTAAATTACTCTATTAGGGATATGAAGCATAGAAGTTTGTTTGTTAATTCCTTGTTTCCACACTTGAAGTATCGTTTGAGACAACAAAAACTCCAGAGTCAAGCTGAGGCTCTGCAAGCATCCTTACAGCTAGAGGAAAACCAGTACAATCATACATATCCAACTATGGATGAGATGAAGAAATATATGAAGAAATTAACATTCCATATGAATGAGAAAAAAAGAAATGAGAAAAGAGAATATGTCTATTGACCAATGCGCAGGACAAAAGGACATCATAAGAATGGTTGTCCATTATTTGTGTTGTATATTGGAGGGGGTATGCCAAATCCTTTAGCTTGGATAGGACCATGGTGTGATATTTTAAAAATACACGAGCATGATCCCTATCACTTCCCCCTGATGCAAAAGTATCATACAATATCGAAAAGTACATTTTGTAACTTTTTAAATTCAATTGGACATGAAGGAAAGGATATTAGAACCTTGTATATGATGAAAGAAATGATTCCATATACATACAGGGTGTAGGTTGAACATGTAATAGAACAATTTTCACAACAACTGTAGTATAACAATGTACAATAGTCATGGTATAACAATGCACAACAAACACAATATAAAAACGTTCAATAACCACAATATAATCTCGCGCAACATTTTCAAGGACAACCGTAGTACAATAATGCACAATAGTTTGGATCACCACCGCAGCAGTGAAAAGAACCACCACAGTAGTATGCAACACCACTTCTATAAAATAATGTGTAGCCACAACATAATCAGGGACCTCGATATAACACACCATATAGAGACAATTAGGGAAACAAAGCATTCTTCATGGGAGGAGGTTATGGAGGAAGAGGATTTGGAGGAGGTCGAGGACTAGTAGTGTGTCACAACTATCAAAAACCCAAGAACTATGGAAGAGACTTCCTAGAACCACTTGCGACATGTATGTATTTTCACACAGCAGACCATGAAACAAAATATTGTCTGGCACTATTGATAAAAATACGGGACAGGAGGAACCATACCAATCACAACGTACAATGGATTGCTTAGGAAAAATAAAAAAGAGGATGAAAAGAAGATTAACAAAGTCACTAGAGGGGGAGCTAAGACGGGAGAAGATGCAATAAATAAGGATCAAGATCAATACGAGTGGTTCGGGAAGAATACAACGCTTGAATAGAAGTTTGATGGGTGCAAAGAGAAAGAGATATTAAAGGAAGCTAGGCAGTGAATTTTGAAGGAAAATATTGTGTCTACTTCAGGAATAAAGCTAGTAGATGAGATACCAGTGTATGGCATGCCTCCACTATTTGATCAAACCAACAAAGAGCATCCTTCATAGAAAGTAAGTAACTTTAGAAAATTTTTAGGATCTTGTGTGAAGTTGTTGAATGATAAGAACTATTTATAGACATTAAAAAATCTATTATATAGGTGTCATCCTAGGGAACAAGGGGTAAAAACAGAGAATCAGGTCTGAAAGAAGAGAAGAACAAGAAGATAATTCAGATTGAATGCAAACATAGGATATTTCAATATGTGGGATATTGTACTAGACTTAGGGTATGAATTCAATGTTCTGCTAAAGAAGACTTAGGAAGCCATGGGAGAACCTCAATTGGGGTATTCACGTATTCAGTTGAAGTTGGAAAATAAACACAGAGTGGTGCCAATTGATATATTGAAGGGGATTATAGTATATCTAGATGGTCTGCGCACCATAGTAGACTTCGAAGTCATTGGCACAGTAGATGATATTTTTCCACATCTAACATCATTGGGTCTAGATTGGGATTTTGATAACCAGGATATTATAAATATGAAGACAATGAAGATGATATTTGAATCAACGGACTATAGAGGTATTGCACAAATATATCCCTTTCAAGGAGGAAGGCATGTGAATCCTACGATAGATAATATTCTTACAAAATATGTGAATCAACTATACATAACTATGACACACGAAGAATATTATATCAGCCCAAATGCATATGGCATGCTCAGTTGGAGGAGTATTAGTTCTTGTTCTTCAAACTCTAACACAAAACTAGAAAACTAGAAGTGGGGACTACATGAATTATCTACCAGGAGATGCGACAGAATGACGTGTGCATTGATATGGGTTAGTACATAGGTGAGATAAACTCCTACATTTTATGGTTTGAATGTCTTAGAAGAATATTTAATGGAGTTTTAGGTAGACGTTATGGAATATCAGATATTACCATAATTAAATATTTCTTTGAAATCTACACCTACAAGGTAGTAGGGTGCACATAACAAGAATACCAATAATCGGTTTCGGTGCAAGAGTTTATTGCACATTAGATTTGGCACATAACAGGAAAATATAACTTTGGAGAAATATGAAGGATTTGGAAAACCTCAAGAGAATGTAGATAAGTGCATGGCTCAATAGAGATTAGTAACATCAGAAAAATGGCCACACCATTTATTCACACACTAGAAGCCATTTCGAAGAATTGGTAGACAAAATAGGAAAAACGCAAAGAAACTGCTAGCTGGGAAGAGATATAACAAAATTTTGTAGTTACATTTTCCTTTGAGCATGAATTTCCATAGATAGATACAATGTTGAAAGTGGTAAGAGACGATATATTTTAAGAACCATAATTTTAAATATTCCCAGCATATCAGAAGAACCAGAATATCAGATAACTATTACCATATTATCATGTCGCAGAAGAAGAAGATCCAACAAAAGATAACCTGCACAATATCAAGATACCAGAAGTTGAAGGTTAAAGGGAAGTATAAGGTCCCAAGATAGATTCAAAGTATTTTCTACACCATTCAATATCAATATGGTAAAAATTGGAACTTTATAAAACCCAAAGATAGTCAATATTGGAGATTATTGGGATAATTAGGCAGTAGAAAAGATCACAAAGTTACTGCGCGAATGCAATGACTTATTCCCATTGACATTTTTAGGGATGAATGGATTATCAGGAGAGGTAGGAGAGATGAATATCCATTTGAATAAATAATCCATACCTATTAGACATAGACATTATAGATTGAATCCAATATACAAAGAGAAAGTGAAGACATAAATTGACAAGATGCTAGAAGTTGGTGTCATAGAACTTGTGGAGGAATTAGAATGGATCAATTTTATGCTGGTGTGGGAAAAGAATAAAGGAGGGATAAGGATTTTTGTATATTTGAAAGAATTGAATGATCCTTTCCTACATGATCCTTTTCCTACCCCATTTACAGAGTAAGTTTTGGAGAATGTAGGGTGTCAAGAAGCTTAGTCCTTTAGATATGAATTCTCAGGATATCATGAGATTAGGGTAGCACCTTAAGATAGAAATAAGACAACATTTACTATAGAATAGAGATATTTTTGATATAAATTTATTCCATTTGGGTTGAATAATGCACCAACCATTTTCTCAAGGGTAGTAGTAAGCAACTTTTAAGGACTTTATTCATAATTTTTTAGAAGTTTAATTGGATCTTTAGACAATGTTTAGTTAATTGAAGGACCATGTAGCAATATTAAGGATTACGTTAGACAGTTGTACAAAGTGTCATCACTACAAGTAAAATACCTTTTAGTATAGGTTATAAAGAAGGTTTCTAGTGTTTGAAAATTGAAAAGAATGTCAAAAAAACCTCCGCTACAACATATGTTTTCGGTAGCGGATGTTTTTGCGGATACTATAACGGAAGTTGATTATAAATAAAAACATCTGGGTGGCCAGAGGTGTTATTTAATGTTTATAAATTGGTTCATTTTTATAAGGCACAAGTATCGATGACTACATACCCCTACAACATCGATATTGTACACTTAACGTCAAGCACGGAGGCAATAAAATATGAAATCACCGAGGCCATAAAATATTTAAGCACTAGGGAGTTTGTCTTATAATAACATGGATTTTAACATTAATGTGCACCAGGAGAGTTAAAATAAGTTAAGCACCATGTATTTCTGCATAGAATGCAAAGATGCGTTCTTAATAAGAAGACATAGATGTTGTATAAAATAATATGAACCAGTTTGTTACAGGGAAAAATGCTCTGGTACATTAAAAATCAAAACCACTAGTTATTTGAAGTTACAAACAATCCCCAGTTCTTAACAATAACACAATATCACCATTTCATATCAATAACAAATACACATCGATGCTTCATATAAAATTAATGAACCGATGAAATTTTTTTGAATATAATTTTGTGGTATCAAATTAATATTGAAACCAATGATAATTGATTACTTAAAATCACCAATGTGAATTTCATATGAAACACATTGGTGAGTTTTAATATTAAACTCTCCGATGAAATTAATAATTAAAATACACCGAGAAACATGGACCTGTGATAGTGCAATTATTGTTATTTTTTAATTCCATTATTTATAAAAAAATTTACATATATCTTATATTTTGATTAGTCAATTTGTATATGATGTTTAGATTAATTTGTTATATCATTAGATTTCGCATCTCTTGATTATAATATTTAGTCATCCATATATTTAGTCAGTGATGTAACATTTCATAGAGACATTGGATAACACAATAGAATAAATCAAAACATATTTTAATATATGAATAAGAGTTTCTTTGTCATACAAAGTGGGACACTTATCCGTAATCCCTTCTCTTTCGTCTGTGACACTATGTTCATTACATTAAACAGAAATGTGTGATTTTCACAAACAATTATTTCAAAAAAATACAATTGCAACTTGCATTGATATCAAAATATATTGGTCATCATTCTTCTTTGGAACTGTTGTTAGTGCTCGAGCTACTTCCATCCCTTGGGTTATTTTGTTGAATGTTTGGTTGATTGTCTCGATTGTTTTTGTTCTTCTTGAATTTCCATCTACAAACATAAAAATAAACTATAATAAGTCTATCTACATTGGTGAGAATAATGAAAATTGAATAAATCATATACACAAATGTAAATTGAAAAGTGATGTACCTCCAAATAAATAATTGACTCATAAATATTACAATATGTTCAAAATAAAATCCCATGCTATGTTTCAACAAGTCTTCTATTGGCTCAGTTCCCTACTTTGTTTCCTGCAAGGTTTAATATACCCCATAAGAAATCATAGATTTAATATAAAGTATTATTTTTGTTTCATTAATTATAAAATGAAACAACTAAAATAAAATAAATTATACTTACAAATTCCACAATTAATTTTTGATATGCCAACATATACTCACAACTCTTAATTAACCCAATGTCAATCAATTCTTTTGATGGCTCTTCTTTGTATGTTATCACCTATTTGAAGACATCCAAGAATGGTTGTTGTAAAACAACTTAAAATATACAAAAACAAAACTTAACTTATAAGGAAATAACAATTACTCACAAACTTTTCTATCAACCGTTTTCTTCCTTGTCATCTAGTTTTGTGTGCAAAATAAGTTCCATTTTTATTTTTTTTTGTAAGAGAATATTATGAAAATGATTTAGAGTAAATCACCATACCCTTCAAATTCCCATATTATGAATAATATTGTGGCTCCAAAGTTTTCTACTCTACAATGTACCTTCGTATGTCTATCTTGCAAGTCTCTCCCCTGAAACATTTTGCAAAATAATGAAATAGTGAATAGTTTTTTAGCATTTAAATGACTTTATGAAATTCGATTCCTCCTGTTTTTTTAATTGTTTTAAAAAATCATGTTTCATTTTTAAAAAAATTGGCATGATGGTGCATTTATGTAATATGCATCAGTATGACTATATTACATTACACACCAATGTGTCCATATTATTTGGCGTACCAGAGATATATAATTGTTGTTTATTAAAAAAATCATGAAGCATGGAGCTGTTGATTTTTCAACCCATCGGTGATTATTGTTAATATGCACACCAGTGCGTTTGTCATTTATAAGCGCATTGGCATGCTTTTAAAGTTATTTGAAATTTTATTTGGACATTAAATAGTATATTGATCTCAAAATATATTTTAGGATGAATTCACATGACTTGCAATACTTCAATATACATTTTACATTTTATGTCATCTTATTCTTAAAAAATGGTTTCAAAACTATTTTTAAGCTCACATTGTGGCATGATCCTCGAAATTTATTTTAGATATGTATGGGAAAATTTATTGCTAATTCTGCAAAAATGCAGGGAGAAAACCTTATTATATGATCAAATGGCCAATTCTTCAAATTCCAGTCCATTCCATATTTTTCAAAGTCCATCGTGAAGTTCTCCCTTTCCATCTACAATAAGTTTAACTTATTTTAATTATGTTTCGATTATCTCATTGAATTTGTATTTTTAGGTGTCAATCTGAATAAATATGTATCCAATTTCTTAGGATCCCATTTCAGAACCGAGTTTAGAAGAATAAAATATTCTAGGATTGGTTCAAAAATGTCGAAATGTCTTATCAAGAGAAACATACCAAAAAAAATTGGTAGATGGCATTCCATCTTTGAGCTGCAATCCTCGGTCGACGATGGTAATAATTGTTTGGTATAATGTAATTTGAACAAAAAAATTATTGCATTGTTCTTACTAATATTATCGATGTACTAATGTTCAATATGTTTGAAATTAGGATTCTTCTGATGATGAGTGACCTACCTACCATCTTCCATTGTAGCCCACAATAGTGTAAATGCGAGAGAAGGTTTAATGAGAGAACAACTCGGAGAGGAAGCGTACCAAGAATGATTGAATCAACCACTTATTCAATTTCCACAATGTTCATATTCACCAATTAGGAATGACTACAACAATAATAGTTCTTCATAAGTTTGAAATGGAGACAATCGAAAAGAGGTTGGTATGGATGAATAGTTTCAGGATACGACTTACATGGAGACAGTGTTGTTAGTGTAGGAACCATAAATTACTTAAGCCTGGTAAAATTTCATACAATTAAACATAGAATTTCTTTCAGTGCAGAAATAATTCATTAATCATCATATAAACATATAATATTTAGCAGAAATTAAATTTATCCACATCATGAAAATAAATTACATAATCATCTCATAACTCAGCAAATTCATAAATAAAATACCTCTTCCTGATGCTAAACTCCCATTTATCTTGTTGTCCTCCCTGCTGCATTGCCCACCCTACAGCTTTGACAAAACCCTGCCCAAACCGACTAACCACCTAGCCAGCTAGGAGCAGCCTGTCCAACTCCCTAGCTCTAGGATACCGTAAGAAATCCTGGCCCCCATGCCCAAAACCCCCAGCAACTCGGTGCCCCCTGTGATGGTGCACCACAACCCCAAAACCAAACTCCCTACACCAGAAAAATATGCAAACTAGAAATACAGTCTTCTCCCCTCCAATAATTATTCCTCCCCAAATTTTCATAATTCTCTCTCGTAGAACTCTTCCCCATCATATCTTCCCCCATCCACCGACTCCCTATCTTCCATTAATTACCTTACCCTCCCCCCATTATTACCTTATCCCATGCCTTTATTACCTTATCCTTCATTTAATGCTTCTTTCCCCCCCTTCATACATAAAGTCTTATTATTAATAATTTAAAGTTATCAAGCCCCTCTAATTTATTACTCAAATCTTTAATGAGTCAATTAATTAATTAATTAATCATCAACAGATATGAACAATAAATAAATAAATAAATAATATTATTAAGAAATAATCATTGTTTAACTAAAACATATTAGGACAGTGTGATTATCTAATTAATTATAATTAATAAACCCTATGCAACTATTTAACTAGGGTTGTTACATACACCCACCCTTCAGGAAACTTCATCCCAAAGTAAGGGATCTCATGATACAAAGGAAAAGAAACATGGTTCACACATTCATAACAATTAACCAACACTATTAGTAAGTAAGTCAAGAAAACTCATACATATTAGTGTACATGTACAAGAAATGCATGTGTAGGTAGTACATACAAGCCTCGTGCATGTACTAATAATCAATAACTATCACCCTTATAGTAATTTATGTATGCATCCAATTCAATCAACAAGACTAGTTATTTATAAAAGACAATAAACCAATCAAATGTTTGTGAAATCCTTTAATTACAATTATCTAGTTCAACAATTTTATTTAGACAACTGTGGTTTAGTTACATAATTATGAATATTCATATATACACATTTTCTTTTTAGAAGGGAAAAACAATAAATTCCACCATAAGACAAATCTCCATACTTTCTCAACTATTTCTACTCATCCTTCCTCCCTAACTTACTTCCATCTTCATTCTTATCCTTTCTCTGCCGGACTATCTTGGAGCGTCAACTATATTGACCTAACTCCAAATAGAACCCATAAACGGAAGTGTCACTATCTTGACCAAGCTTCCCCTGCAGGCAAATGACAATCATCATCATATGTCTAGGGGAGCATGAGATAACATTATCCTCCCATGACTTCAAGTTTCAGAGGATACACGATGGGAAATACATCCACCCCTCCTAATCATAACTAGGGTACACACCCTACAATAGAACATACACTAGCACAATGTTGTTGGGAGTTTTGTCATCGTTTATTCGGTTTTGGTTAGTCTCATCAAATGAAATCCTGCACTGGTCCACATATCATGGCAATGCATCCAAACCAGTATAAATTTCACACACGAATATTCATACCATAATGTTTCTCAGCTAGTGGTCATGACATCCACTTTCATCATCGTTATCCCTTGGCTATTTCATAGCCCATAACCTGCAGATTAGTCTGTAATACAAACTCATACATTTCTGTGCATTACCATCATGTAGTTGCATACAATCATCATTTCAATTTGGTATCCTTGTACCAACAACTTAACATCCAAGTTTTCAAGTTAGAAATAGATATCATAGTATCCCATAATTCAATTTTGACACCCATTCATAAAATTATCATTTACCAAATAGATTGCATCATATCCAACATCATTCTAATAACATTTAAACCTTCATAGGATTCTCATTCACACAATATGTCGCATTATATACATCATCATCAATAACATTTAAACATTCATAAAATTTACATTCACATAGTAGATCGCATTATATCCATCATCATCAATAACATTTTAACATTCATAAAATTTACATTCTCACAATATATCGTGTCATGTCCATCATTATTCAAATACATATAAACATTCATAAAGGTTCATATGTCTTAAAAGTTTAAGTGTATCATTTAATAGTTTCACTTGTTAATAGAAAATAAAAGTATGTAGGCCTCAAGTAATCCTGGATGTCTAAGTCAAAAGGTGGTGTTACATACACCCAACCTTCGAGAAACATATTCTTGAGGTGGTCAAAAAAGTGAGGGATAGTCTTGTTGTAATGTCTAAGCGTCTTCCCAAGTAGCAGACCCTGGAATATACTTGTCCCATTGGACCTTAACTTGGTCTACCAAACGATTCCTAAGCTGTCGAACTCTACGGTCCAATATGCGTAACGGTTCTACCGTGAGAGTTCCCACGTCCGATACCTACAATTCCTTCCAATTCATTTTATGTGATTCATCAGCAACATAATGACATAAAACAGATACATGAAAAACATTATGAGTTTTATGCAAGTGGGGTGGCAGTACGAGACGATAGGAAACGGGTCCAATTTTCTCTTCGATTCTGAATGGTCCAATAAATTGAGGTGACAACTTTGTCCCCTTCCCGAACTGTATGGTACTCTCATTATGCCTAATACAAATGAAAACCTGGTCTCCCACTTCATATCTTCGGTCGGTCATGTGTTCATCCGCATAACTTTTCTGCCTATCCTGTGCTTCCTTTAGTCTCTGCCTAATCTGAATCACATGTTCCTCCATCTCTTGAATCAATTATGGCCCAACTGTTACTCAATCTTCTAATCCATCCCAACTCAATGGTCTTCTGCATGGCCTTCCATACAGAGCTTCGTAGGGTGGCATTCTGATGGAGCTATGAAAATTGTTATTGTAGTCAAACTCTACCAAAGGTAGGTACTTCTCCCACTGGGTTTGACTATCCATGACATACATCCTAAGCATGTCTTCCATGAATTAATTTACCCTCTCGGTTTGCCCATCTATTTCAGGATGATAAGATGTTCTTAAGTTCAACTGAGTCCCCAATGCTGACTGCAAACTTGTCCAAAACCTAGAAGTGAATCTGGAGTCCCTATCTGAAATGATCTTCTTAGGTATCCCGTGCAAACAGATAACCTCACTTACAAGCACACGTGCCACATCAGTGACATCGTAAGTGTCTCTAACCGGAATAAAATGAGCACTCTTGTTTAACTTATCCACTATCACAAGAATAACATTGTGTCTATGAGATGTGAGCGGCAACCCCACAACAAAATCCATAGAGATGACTTCCCACTTGGACATAGGAACATCATGTGGTTGTTGGAGGCCTATCGGGTGATGGTGGTCGGATTTCACTTGTTGACATTCTAGGAATTTGGCAAAAAAATGGACTACATCGTGCTTCATGCCTACCCAAAAGAAAAGCTTCCTCATGTCTGTGTACATATTCTTCACGCCCAGATGTGCACAATAAAGTTCTCTATGGGATTTCTTCAGTATGATGCTTCAAATATCCCCATTTTTAGGGATGTACATCCTTCCCCGATATCTCAATAGTCTGTCTGCTTCCAGACTTTATCCTTCATACTCTGGATCTAACTGCCTCCCACTCTGGAGTTTTGAAGTAACCTTTAAATACCAACTGTCTCCTTGGAGTTGCATCAACACATGTTCCCTCAGATTGACTTTTAAGGGTTCCAAGGAGAAGACACATGGTCTCCTACTCAAGGCATCTGCGACCACATTTTCCTTTCCCTTGATGTATGAAATACCAAAATCGTACTCACTCATAAACTCACTCCATCGCCTTTTCTTGGCATTCAGATCCCTTTGAGTGAAGAGATGTTTTAAACTTTGATGGTCCATTTTGAGCTCAAAGTTTTGTGCCACAAGATAGTGTCTCCAAAGTTTCATAGCTAGCATTATAGCTGCCAACTCTAAATGATGAGTAGCGTAAAGCTCTTCGTGTTTCTTCAACTTCCTTGACGCATAAGCTATCGCTCCTCCATCCTACATTAGCACAGCCCCTAACCCTTTCTTCGAGGCATATATGTAGACTGTGAAGTACTTTTCCATATCCGACACTCGTAGAATTGGCACACTAGTTAGTAACCTCTTAAGATCAATGAATGCACTATCAAATACTTTTGTCCATTCATACCTGACCCCCTTGCATTGCAAAGTGGTGATGGGTTTCACTATTTTAGAGAATCCTTCCACAAATATCCGATAATTACCTTCTAGCCCCATGAAGCTCTTCACTTCATGGGCATTTTTCGGCACTGGCCACTCCATAATGGCCTTTACCTTTTTTGGGTCCACAAAGATTCCTTCATCATAAATGATATGACCTAAATAGTGTATCTCTTTCTGAAAGAAGGAACACTTCGACAAATTCCCATACAATTTGTTCTCTCTAAGGAAGGACAACACCACTCATAAGTGTTCCTCATGTTCTCTTTCATTTTTGGAATAGATGAGGATGTCATCTAGAAAGACTTGTACAAAATGGTCTAAGTACTCCCGGAATACACCATTCATGAGGCTCATGAATACTGCTGGTACATTGGTCAATCCAAAAGGTACTACGACAAACTTGTAATGTCCAAACCGAGTTCGAAAGGCAGTTTTTGGGATATCGCCATCCTTAATCCTTAACTGATGATACCCTGATCGCAAATCGATCTTTGAGAATACCGCCACTCCTTTCATCTGATCGAAGAGGTCATCTATTTGCATCATTGGGTACCTATTTTTCACTGTAGCACAGTTCAAGTCCCTATAATCTATACACATTCGTAAGGATCCATCCTTCTTCTTTACAAAAATTACTGGTGCACCCCAAGGTGAAACATTGGGACTTATTAGCCCTAAGTCCAGTAACTCTTTCAACTGCATTTGCAACTCACAAATTTCTGGTGCTGTCATCCGATACGGAGTCTTGGAAATTGGTTTTGCACTAGGTTTTAGCTCAATAGTAAAATCGAGCTCCCTCTTAGGAGGTAACCCTGGTAACACATTTGGAAAAACATCCTTGAATTCTGAAAATACCAAGTACTGATCCAATGAGGGTCCCTTCCTTTCATTCATTGCTTCCACTACATATAGTCGACACCATTGCCTCAAGCATCGCTTAACTTTCATAGTTGAGATAAAGCATAATGACACCCTTCTCCATACACCCTGGATCTCTATTGGCCTTCCTTTGTCATCTACACAGAGCACCCTTTTTGCAAAACAATCTACTAAAGCTCGATGAGATTCTAACCAATCCATCCCAATGATTAGGTCGTACGCCCCGAGAGTAGTGATGTATACCTTCAACCTGGTAGTACACACTCCCGGGTCTATTATACAACTATCAACGCTAGGTCCTACCGCTTGTTTTTCCCCTGAAGCCATCTCGACTTGTTTAAAGCCATCATGCTCATAGGCTGTCAACCCACTCTTTTCTAATGCAGATGGTGAAATGAAACTATCTGACACACTAGAATCAAATAAAATATTAACATTGATATGATTTAGTGTACCTGATGACTCCACCACCGTGGATTGATGTTCGGCCTGACGATTATTAACTGTTGTGTAAATTTGGTGGTTGCTACTTGCTCTTCCCATCGGTGCCTTTCCTTCTCTATGCACAAATCCTGATTGTAACTCTGGGTAGTTACATTGGTAATGGGGTCCTCCACATCCCCAATAGGTAACACGAGATTAAACATTTGCATTGTTTTGTGACTGTCTCTGAAATGAGTTCCTTCCCCTAGAACCCCTGCCCCTACTAGCTTCTCCCTGAGATGACCATGGACCTACCTATGTCGTTGGTGATGAACTAGATCTTGAACTCGTTTCCATTGAAATCCCTGAAGCTACTGTCCTTGGTGTGACTCTGTTACCATATGGAGGTGTCCTTGATCCCCCTCCCCTGGGAAATGTCCTAGGGGCCTTCCCTATGAATCCAAGACACTGTAGAAAGGTTGGTCTCATGCCTCCCGTTAAATTCATGTGTCCCTCCACATAACGTGCATTTTCCAGATCTTCTGCTACTGAAGATGGTTTCCACATTCGCACCATAGCCCTTGTCTTAGGGTTCAACCCATAGACAAGGCCTTCTTCCTGTTGTTGGTAATTATCCATATACGAAACATACTTGACCAATTCCATAAACCTAATCTCGTATTCCTCTATGGTTTTGTTTCCCTGTACTAGAGCATGAAATGCTCCTACCTACTGTTCCTCATAGTAAGCTAGCAGATATTTCCTTCGGAACCTCTCCTCGAAAAGTTCCCAAGATACGGTGTCCAGGGTAAGATGCAGTTGTCTTTCCAGGTTGCCCCACCAGTTCAAGGCACTGTCTCTTAATTGAAAAATATCTATCTTCGCTTTTGAGGTGGATGCATAGTCCCTTAAAGAAAAACACCTTGTCATGCCTTCCAACCATGCCTCCGTGCGTTCACTAGCACGACCCTCGACAAACTCCGAAAGTTTGATCTTCTGCAGTTCTCTACTGATGTCTCCAGGTGGAGGTCCTCCCCCTGAATCCCTTGATGTTTCTGGATTACCCATTCCAAATGATGGGGGTTCCACTTCGATCCTTGTTGGTTGTCGCCCTTTTAATGTCTCATTTATGGCCTCCAATGAGCGTAGTACAAGAGCTAGTTCCGGCGATGGTGGTGGCAGCGCTGGCGGTGTTGGCGGTGCCTGTGAAGATGCTCCTCTACCTCGATTCCCTCGAGTCCTAACCATCCTGCATGATTTAACCTGCATCAACCAAATTTGTCAGGGTGAGTTCAAGGATGTTTCTCATTGCGCAACTTAACTAGAAAACAAGGTTAGGCATAAGTTTTTTTTTTACATGTCTGTAAGCAGATGTTACTCTCTTTAGGGGAGGTGGCTAGGTTAGGGCTAAAGCGTCTAATCTTGATTTCTTTGCCTAAGAAAACTATTGACTCCCTTGCCCGGTAGCTATGCTAGCTTTGCGCCATACTCTCCAATTCCTCTAGCTTACTTCCCTAATGTGTATGTCACCTCCTTCCCGCTTGTCCTAGTCTAAATCCTTTAAACATTTCTCTTACAACTAATTAAGGTGACTTCCAACCTAATGTTGATTAATTATTAAAAACTAATAATCTAGACTAAACTTAATCAACAAATCCTAAGTTTCAGTTGCCTTAATCAACGCATTTAGTAAGTCCAGAAATTTTAATATTACCCTGGGTATCCTACTTAAGTACCTAACTAATCACTTAGTTAATCCCTAATTTAATTAGCCAATTAAATTAATTAATCTTCCTAATTATTCACATTAATTAGTTGATTAGTTATCACTTGTACATATATTTAGATTTAAATATTATTGTTATTAAATAATGAATATTTAACCTAAATAAAACATTAATAATTTAAACCTTAATTAAAGATAATAACAATATCTTTACTAAAATTTCTTTTTTTTTAATAAAAATAATAAAATAAAATAAAATAAATACAATAAAACAATTACATTACAATTAAAATAAAAAAAATAAAGAAAAATTAAAATAATAAATGAATAAAAATAAGTAATAAAAAATAATAATAATAAAAAAAATCTTGAGTCGGGCAGTGGGTCCTCACATGAGGCCCATGTGCCCCCCTCTCCTCTGTTCTTATCCCCTAACCCTAAAACCCTACATGCCTCATAACAAACCCTAAACTCCTCAACCCTAATGCTCCCTCACTACCACCTCTCCTCTCTGCTCTCTCCCTCGGCTCTTGGCGCTGGTGTTGGTGTATTTTCAATGCTTTGGTGTCTTTGGCAAACTAATCCTGGACTTGCTTCTTTGCAGGCGCTGGCTTGTAATAGTTTTTTTTTGAAATATATCCTTTGTGGTCTCGTCCCTTCGATGGTTTCACAGTGGTATTTTCATTGGATTGTGATGTGTTGTGTTTTGGTGTAGGTGCACTAGCTTTGTGTTTTGAAGCTTGCAAATCTTGGGTGTTTGGCATTTGATGCCCAAGGATATGCATTTGTGCTTGGCGCCTAATGTGTTATGATTGTGTGTTGTGTTTACTTCTGTTGTGTGGATTGCAGGTTGCAGGTCGCGTTGTGCAGGTGGATGCATACTGCATGAGCTTTGGCTCCCTCCTTGGTGTGGGTGTTGCCGATACTTGGATTTTTTTTGCTTGATATTCATTGGTCGGGCTTGCACCTGCATTTTTTTTTGTTTATTAATAAATTTATATTCTGTGTGTGCAACGCGTGGTTCCTCGGCTGTGGTTGGGAGCTGATGAGACACATGTAATGGAAAGGACTTGGTGTTTTATCTTGGCTTTGGTAACTTGTGTATGGCGGTGGCACTCGCGATGTTTGGTCTTGGAGACATAGTGAAGGACCGCAGTTGCATTGAGAGGATGTCATGAGGTGAAGGCCGACAAGGATTTCTTGTGCTCAGCAGTAAACAATACACCTTTCCTCTGTCATTTTCATAAATCCAAGGTGTTTCCCACCTTATTAATAGGAGCTGCCCACCTCACAAGAAGCCATGGAATCGACCGACGAAATGGGTACGGACTCTCATCCGGACTACATTTCTCTCTTGCAGGCGTCTGCCAATAAAAAATCCCTTACATAAGGCATGCGGCTTCATGCCCACATGCTCATATCCAGATTCACGCCAAATATCATATCAGAAACTGCACTCATAACCATTTATACAAAATGCAGCAGATTGACAGATGCCCAGGGGGTTTTTGATCAAATGACAATGCCAAACATATTCTCATGGAATGCCATGATTGGAGGGTATGTAAATCAATGTCTCAGCATGGGATCTCTAGAACTTTACTGCCAAATGTAGCGCACAGGCATTCATGCCGACAAGTTTACGTTTCCTTGTATTCTCAAGGCCTATGAATCATATAGAGAATAAATGGGAAAAACGATTAAAGGATGAATTATGAATTCTATGACTCATCATAGAAATGGATGGCATGAATCCATATTCCCTCAAAAACACCAACTAATATATTTGGCATTAGTGGTGATCAATAACAATATCCCCCCTTGATTGTCCGTGATGAATTAACATATTATATTGTCTCTTATAGTCCCTGGTAGAAGACAAGTAAAGAATATGGATGTCTACTTACAATCATTCTAGATGAAATAAAGGATTTATGGGAAGGGATACATGTATACAATGTATGAAGACCCATCGCAACAAATAGGAGTTTTACGTTGTATGGAATATGTGCTTACACCACACTTGATTATCTAGGCTTGGGAGTTTTCTCTGGTAATTAACATGTTTATTGTTATGTTTATATAAGTAACAAAATTTATTTGCATATTTTATTCACTGTGATTGACATTCTATTCTTAAATGCTAACATGTTATGTGTACAATAATTTTACAGGTCTTGTAACTAAAGGATATTATGGATGTAAATGTTGTGGACCTTATCTAAATTATAGGTGGTATATCCACCTACATAAGCCAATGTATGAATGCATGAAGCTATTCCTCCCATAAGAACACCCTTAAAGAAGAGCAACATTCACTTTCAATGATAAACCGAAGAGAACCCAAAGTCCTGCAATAATGACACTATTAGAATGGATTAGAGCATATGAGAGAGAAGGAGAACAGGATTACATAAATGTTCATTTCAAATGGGGAACCTATGTTTGATGATCCATATTATTCAACACCTATGTTGATAAATTTTCCATAGGGATGAAAATGAAATCTATATTTTATAAACTCCACTATTGGGAAGATCTTAAGAATGCTCACTTACTATATCACATGCATATATTTAAAAATGTTTCATATTATTTAAGGAGGCACATATCATTGAAAGAATGTAACACATCGACTATGAGGAGAGATATTATTTCTTCAAAAACAAAAAACAAACATTCATCAAGAAAATAAAATAGAGGAGATGTTGGTCCCTCTTTGTCTTTCAAAGAAGGTGATGTCCCATGGATTTTGAAGAAATAAGATATTTCTTTGGGAAATGAATTTATATTGGGTGTGAAGGTGCCTTCTTTATATTAGTATTCACTAGGACGTTGTTTCACTGTGTTTCAATACCATTTGTCAGGGTTCAAATCACATGACCATTTCAACCTTCTAAAGGTACAATGTATGTCAAAAATATGATTTTATTATTTGTAATTTTTATTTTTATGACATGGGATAAAACATGATTAATTTTTTATGTGTTTACTTTGTAGTTTCATTATCCTTTGCTCATGTGTGGGTCTGTTAACCATGACTTCACTCATGACCTAAGGCATTCCATATCTAAATTTTATGCATTTGTACATTGAATCACATCAAAGGAGATTCAAATGGCTAGAATTCCATGGTGTCGTCAAGAGATAGTTGATTTTTTTGTACGCTTGACAAGGAACTACCACTGGGTTACATGGAATTGCAGGTTCATATTCTATTTCACCTAGTAGATGAGGTTTAATTAGTTGGGGTGGTCTCCTGTCATTGGATGCTTTTTTTTAGAGAGGTACATGAAGAAATTGAAAGGATTTGTTTGTCAAAGGGAAAACCCCGAGGGGTCTATGGAAGAGTGATATGTATCAAATGAGTCATTCTATTATTATAGTGAGTACATCAAGAAGATCGAAAACACACCAGGTGCAGTAATTTCAGGTGACTAAAGGGATGAAGACAAAAGTGAAGGGGAGCTTCTCCAAACAAATGGAAAAAGGTGTTGGATAAATAGTAAGTGACTTATCATTTGTCAAATTTCTACATAGTAGCTATTCACATTGAAATTAGTAATGTATATTTTCATTATGTCATATGTACTATATGTTGGGTTGATTTCATGAATACATTAACGAATTCATAAATTGATTCCATAAAAAAATTCATTCTTTACAATTCGGAGGCAACACAACCGCGGGTCACATTGTACAAACAAAATAGGAGGAAATGGGAAAGTGACATGAAATAATTCATACTATTGAATGGTAGAAGCATGTCATATCCTGATAATTTAAAATAGAATATGTTAATGATATTCCCTAACAGTTGGGTTACTGACCAGTTCAAAGTGAAATATGGTGCATATGGTCATTACCCGTGTGAAGAAGAGGATGCACTAAACATAGGGATTGGTTGTAGAAACTCAGTAATAATATTTTTGTGAACATAATGTTTAACTTCAGAATGCACATTTGAATTGTACATACATATCTATTATTTTATAATTTAATGGTCGGGTTATTAGAAACATATTGACACTATAATTTTTTCATTTTTGATAGGTGCATTTGTTCCCATCTATGTGGGAATATGGACATCATTTCACACAGAGGATGTCGATGATGGATAAACGGTCGAGGTATTTCCCACCGTTTATCCTCCGAAACCTAGAGTCGTGGGAAGGTTGTGTGAAGTCATGCTCCCCTAGACATGTGATGAAGACTGTTAGTTTCCTATTGGGGAATCTTGGTTGAGATATATGACACTTCCTCTTACGGGTTCTATCTAGAGTTAGTTCAATATAGTTGACGCTCCATCTTAGTCCAACAGAGGAAAGGATAGGATGGAAGATGGAAGTAGGTTAGGAAGGAAGAATGCTTCGATGCTAGTTGAGAATATTGATTAGGGATTAGAGATGTCACTATTGTCTACTCACTTGGTTCCTACCATGTTTAAAACCCTCTTTGATTTCATATTGATATTTTAAGTGTGACAATGAGTTATTGATGAATTGGTGTAATTTAGGTTGTTAAGATTATGAAATTATGCATTACTTGATATGTTGTCCTACATGTCTTGGTGATAATATAGGAACTATGCACTAGAGGAAATGGTTTTTTATTGTTAGTACATGCATGAGATATGTTTCCGCTAGCTACGCACACATACCCTATCCATGTACACTAGTATAAGTAATTAATGTTTTAATTATTAAACTAAATTATCAACTATTTAATTGAATGTTTATTGAATATGTAAATTATATTGCATACAAATATCTAGAGGCATTAAATACCTTCTTGACTTTGATAGATGGTGGGTGTGATGAATTAAATGAGCATGGTGGGGTGTTATGTAAATTTTAGGGAAAATTATCAAATAACATTTTTTATCTAGCATGAGAATAAAGACTTTTTATTTTATTTATTGTTGTTTAATGCAAGTCATTTATATTTAGTTTTATTTTAATATTTTCCCAAAATATCTAGATAAGGGAGGTTGATGGATAATAATGAGTGGGGGTGGGGAAACTTTGGGAAGTGTGTATGGAAACTTGATAAATGGGGAGAAGAAGTAGAGTGGAGGGGGAGGACGGAGAGGTTGGAGCATGATGAGAGGTTGTGAAATTCTTGGAAGATATAGTTCTTGTGATAGTTTTCTTTGAGCATTTGTGCTTTATTGTTATTGGAGTCATGGGCACGAAGGGGCAAGAAACTGAATGGTTTCTTGGAGCTAGGAAACCAACTAGGCTCCTAGTTGGCAGGGAGGATTTCATTGTTTCACTCTGGGAAAGTGGAAAAAGAATACTAGGAAGTGCCTAAGACTACGTTACAATTGATGAGCTTCGACAAACTAAGGAAGAGGTATTTTTTAGTGGTATTTGTTGTTGATATTTTTTATATACTTTTGTTTTACGTTGCAAATATTAGAGTTAACCTATTACTTATTTCAATGTGCTATTTAGATTTATCATTGAGCAAATGTAGAAGAATTGTGTAAATGCAATGAAATTATGTTAAAGTAAAGTTGTTATTGTGTATGTATAAAAAGAAGAATTAATTGTTTAACATCCTGGATGGGTGTTACATATGGTATCAGAGCCCAGCATCAAAAATGAAACCTGGCCTTGACCACCCAAAGCTTTGGGATTTTGTCTTTTTCATCTGCAATCCAATTTGGGTTGTTACAAAGGTCATAAGCAGGTAAATAATTTGGGTTGTTACAAAGGTCATAAGCAGGTAAATAATGCAACTATGACAATATTTCTCTTGGAAGCCTTGAATCACCACACCCGGAAAGGGGTTGAAGTCACAAAATCAAGAAAGATTAACAAATTTCGTAAGACCCGGAAGATGAACAAGTAAAAAAATTTAGTAAGACATGGATGGGAAACTAGTAGCAGATCCATGCCAAAAGTGAAGGGTCAGACCTAGTACAGAAATAAAACACAAATAATGTAATTTTATACTGAGCCAATTGAATGTGGGCTCTAAAATATAGTCTCTGGAAAGAATCATAGCATACTTTCCATAAAAATGGCCACGTAACCAGTGGATTTAAGTGGGTTGAGGTGGGTTATGCCTAGATGACTTGGTAATCTGCAAAAGATGACGATTTTGAACTTACCCAGGTGAGGTTTTGAGCCTACAAACTAACTTATGCATAGAATGAGGCCAAATTTAAGCAAACCCACAAGTGATTTGGGCTTAGAAAACCAATATACATCAAATTTTAAGAGACCTACAAAAGTATCCTGCATGTGAATGCTCACTCTATGCAAAAAATATAACATATTTCAACAAGCCTTCTTGAGACGAGATGAAGAAGCCAATGAGAAATTACTATCAGTAGCATAAACAACAGATTTTGAGCTAAGAAGTGAAAATACAGGCCTAGAAATCCGCCTATAGTAGATTCTAGCCAACCCAAATTAACTTGGTGACCCAAAAACAATGGGCATCAGACCCAAAATTTGCAGAATAGATATATAAGGGAAACAAACCAAATGAGATTCAACAACGTAATAAGACAGAGCTTCTCAACATCATAATAAGACAGATCTACCCAGGGACTGATATGTTGAACTCCTCTAGCGAAGAAAAACCTTTGGGAATGAAAAGAAGAGAGAGAGGAATCCAATGAACAAAAGGGAAGCCTGGCACAACACAGAGGAAATAACTGAAGGGGAGTGGAAACACTGAAATGACCTGAACCACAATCTAAGTTTAAATTGAACAATCCTGAATCCCGATACACAAGTAGTCTGGGCCTTGAAATTCACCTGATCTCTAAATCTTTTGAAATTTTTGAACCTTCACCACAGGATTAGATTCTTTGATATCTTGACACTTGGATTCCTTGTAACCAAATGAGAATCCATGCTTATCCTAATAACAGTGAAAATAATAGAAAACATAACCACACTGACACTTGAAACTCGTCAATCCCACACACTTTTTGTAAGATTGGCATCGGTTTGAAACCCTCCGCGGCTCTTCGAAGGACATAGAATTCCCATCATCTGAGGATGACCCAACAACTTCCATAGGGTTTTGAACCCCAAACGCATCGAATCTCAGGGCCTTGCCATTATCGATGTTGAGTGACAGGGATTTCTTTACTGTAAATTTAACGGAAGATGCCTGCGTCTGGGCCAAAAAAAAATGGTATTTGTAGAATTTTGAACACATATTCATGGTGGTAGAGCTACCAAAGAACCCACACTTATTGTTTCATAGAATCGGGCCTTTGGGAGGCTACCAACCCCCGTCATCCCCCATATTCTTCTAGCTTTCTTGTGCCATTAAAATCCTTGTAGAAAACACCCTTCTCCCCTGAATTTTCCCTTTGCATCTATGTTGAATATATACATAATGTGTATATATAGAATGAAGACCAGGAGAAAAATAATACAAAATCACTAGGAAACCATGACATTATATACAGACCATGTGGGCGACGTATACAGAGTCTGGGCTCCTACACCCACCATTTCTAAAGCTAGTTCCTACCAGGCGAGTTAAAGGAGAGATCCTGAACAATACAATCAAAGGATAAGATAAATATGTCACTTTGATCCACAAAACACCATTGAATTTCCCAAAATGCTTGGTTACCAATTTGTGGGAATGCGTGCACCCAACTCCATCTTTCTCCAATTGTTGTTATCTCAGTTTCTGTAATTTCTTGAATTTGTCAAGAAAGTTGTTGCATTGTGTCAAAAGCTCATTGTTCAATATGAATATTTCATTATCAAATCATGGTAGATAGTCACATGCAACACTGAACAATATTTCACTTCTTTATATATAAATAAAATTCCACTCTAAAAAGAAATTGAGATTCAGGAACATTTATATTAAAATATGTCTGTGTAAAGTGTTAATGGGAAATTAGGATTTTGTAACTCTCACACTTCAAATCAAATGTGGTAGCCGAATATATAAACAACCATT
>ML786183.1:160743-173161 GCA_009831015.1 Picea engelmannii | reverse complement strand
GAATAATTGAAATGTAAGATGACCTAATAGAAACTTCCTCTTGTAGAAGGATCTTCCTCTAGATTGTCCTTTTGGATAGACAAATTTAGTATAAATAGAAGTAGAAGGTATGAGAATTTTTTTCTTGAGAATTATTGTAATAGAGCATTGCTCGACTGAAGGCTGCCCCTCAAAGATACAAGTGAACTTAGTTTCCTATTAATAAAGGTATTATTATAGTGCTGTGGTTTCATCTCATGTGTTGTTCCACTGTTATTCTCTCCAATATTTTTGTTTTCGTCTATTATAATAGACCTGGTACCTTACACCATCGAGATGGAATCCCATGGCCTTGTAGGAGTAGGTAGAGGGGTGTACATGCCTTAGTTTTTAGTGGCTAGTTTGAGAATTGTGCAGATAGTGTTGGACCTGATATACTTGTTGACATCCTGTTGAGGTTTCAACTAATAGAAATGTTGTTTCATCACTGCCACTTTCTTTTCTACGTTGAAGTGTCCTACCACCCAAATATATTAGGCTTCCCAATTCATATTCTCTCTCTCTCTCTTGATGGAATGAAAGAATGGCCCAGATGGCACATCAACCTATCCTAAAGATGGAAATCAATGACAACTATGTTTATGCCCAACATCTGGTAGGTGGCGGTGAAGTAAGTATCTCTCTCATAGAGTGGCGGGTTGTTGAGGAAATCCATGACATGGTTAGTTATTCATATCTTATACTTGATGTGCATATGGAATTGTTTCAAGTATGTGGAACACTTCTAATGGAGTTCATTATGAAATTCAACTTGTTTTTGCATGAACTACAATGGATTATGATCAGTGTGAATGATTGTCTCCTTCGCAAGAATGTAATGCCTCCACAAGTGATAATATTGCACAATGGAGTACATTTCTTTATCATAAGTAGGGTACTTACATATGACATATGATATTGTCTCACTATTATAGGTAATGGGGCATCTGTGTTGAGTGAGAATTGCACCCACCATATAGTCTGAAGCATTTGTCTCGATCTCAAAGGGTTGTTGTGGGTCAGTTAATGAGAAAACTGGGGTTGAGCACAAGAGCTACTTCAAATAAAAAAACACTTTTTGTTTTGACAGACCCCATAGGAAATTTTCCTTATGACCACCCATGGTTACTTGGTTGAGGGCCCATGGAATATGGGAGGATCTGAACATGAACTTGAGATAGAAATTGGCAAGGCCTGAAAAGCTATGAAGCTCAGTGAGTGTGGTTGGGGATGGCTAGTCACGAATGAACTATATCTTGGCTGGATCCACATGCACCCCATACTCATCAACAATGTCTCCTAGGTACTCGACCCTGTCCATGCAAAAGGAGAATTTTTTCAAATTTTCATATAGCTTTTGTTGTGGCAAAGTGTGCAGAACCTGTTGAATATGTTGCAAGTGTTCCATCTAATTGTTTTTGTAGATGAGGATGTCATCCAGATACACCACCATAAATTAATTGGTGAAAGGCTATAAGCTATCATCCATCATCCTCATAAAAGTTGTTGGGGAATTTTTCAAACAAAAGGGCATGACCAACCTTTCAAAAATACCTTATTTGGACTTGAAGGAAATTTTATATACATTTGCTTGCTCTATTGGGACCTGATGGTAGCCATAATTGAGATCTATCTTACTGAAGTATTTATCACCCTTGAGATAGTCTAGGAGATCGTCAATTTGGGGAATCGTGTATTGGTTCTTGACTTTGATTTTATTTAGGGCCTGATAATCGATGTAGAGTCACCAAGACACATCTTTCTTCTGCACAAGAATGATTGAGATTCCAAATGGTGATCATATGGGTCAGATGTGTCCATTTTGGAGAATTTCTTGGATATGATGCTTGATATCCTCATTTTCTAACAAAGAGTAGTGATAGACTGACCCGTTCGATACCAATGCATCGGGGGTCATATCAATTAAGTGCTTGACTTTACAGTGCAGAGGTACCCCAACAGGTGAGAAGAATATTCTATTTTATTCTACCATGACCTTATCCACTTACTTATGTTGTGTCGACAGACCTCTCGAGGATGTTATGGATGTGGTTGAAACCTTCCACTCACTCTGATCACGAATCATGAAGAAGACAAACTTCCTGGTATGAGAAATGACATTTATGCATTGCTTAGTAGAGATAAAAGAAATGATGGTTGATGGAACTACCTTTGGTATCCTGTATAATATCATGTCCAAAGTAATAATAACACTACAAGGCATAGACTCATATACAACATGACATTTCCATAAATAAGGTTGTCCCAAGAGAACATCACAAACTTCAAGACGGGCAACATGACATAATACCTCATCTTTTAAGGGTTTGATGTCATATTCCAGGTAGCACTGTTGGCTGACACAAAGATCACTCCCTTCGTGGAGCCACTCGATGTTGTACAACTACAGGTGTGGTGATGTTGGAAGAGCCAACCACTTGATGAAAATTTTTGAGATGAGGTTCTTCTAGCTACTGCTATCAATGATGAAGTGCAGTCGAGTACCCTTCAACCACATCTGTGAATTAAAGAGGCGCTCGCCTTCCTTTGGCTCATCAAGTTCATTGGGATGGATCTTGGTGGTGGCAATGAAGGCACTAGGTTTCACATCAATAATCCATCTATCGTTTTATAATTCTAACTCAGAGTCAGAACCCACATCTGATTCAGAGTATTTCACCTCAACCACCAATGACTTCTTTGAGAAGAAATCAACAATGTTATTCTAGGGGCTCTTATGGAAGTCACACTACTTCTCGGTGTCTTTCTTTTTCTTTCCATTTTCCTTCATTGTTCGTGTCTTAGAATAGTTGTCCTTAGCTTCTCCATGTTTTCTATGCCATTTTTTATATGGGTTGGGGATGCTCTTTCCCTACTTCTATTGTGAGGGGTTCACATACCCAAACTGGTACTTCTTTTGTTTAAGATTCTGGTTGATTTTAACAACATATTTATAGGTCACACCCAAGGATGAGATGTTGAGAAAATCCATTTATTTCTGGTTGTATCTATGAATATTGCCGCAGTAATTGAGCACCAGATGTCGCTCAAAATATTTGATACATAACATGGTGCACAAGGTATGGAAGATATCTGTGAACTCTGGCAATGTTTGGTCCCTTTCCTACTGTAGTGTGGTCCATCTTGTATATAGGTCGTCATAACTTCCAACAAGGTAGTATTGTTCCTTAATAACATCCTTGAAGGACTCCCATGTGAGTGTGACTGTAAATAATTAGGGTTTCTCTGTTTCCTTTTGCTCATAGAATGTCTCCCATGAATATTTGACATGGGGGACGACTTTGAGGACTGCAAATGAAATATTTTCTCTATTGGAAAAGTTATGGGCAAAAAAAAACCATTTTAGCAGATTCAACCATTTGTGTACAACATATACATCTATATGACCTTCAAATATATGAATATAAAATTTTATATGTACCTTGAAGGGGGCGATGTCTCCACTTGAGGAAGATGCATCGCATGTTGGTAGTCGTAGAAGGATTTGCGCAAAACTATCCATCATATCATTCTTTTGTTGCACGAGGGCTTCCTCGAGTAACAGTTTGAAAGGATCTATTGTCTCGTCTTATTTATTTTCTCTGACCATGGAAGGTTTCTTGGGCATGCAATATCTCTTGTTGATCTAGAATCAGATCTAGGAGGCATTTGAGGTCCAAAAAAGGCTAAAAAATGCAAGTTCTCATAATCGAATGAAACCAATTCCATTGTGACCAGCTCATTGCACTGATTCCAGACATATATTTACTTTCTCAAATGAGCATTGTATGCAAGATTTATCGCACTCTAACCATTTTCCCAAACTGTTAAAATGTCAACATGTCAACTGGAAAAAGTCAATGATGATATCAACATGATGTCCTATTGACATCATCATACTGACATGATCAAAGTGACATGTGGTAGCACAATAGTAGGGTGACTGGGCACAAGAAAGGTCCACTCAGAGGATGACAAGTGGCATTTTTCAAGCCAATGAAGAGGTGCCACGTGGCACCCTATCACTGGATGGTAGTGTAAAATATTTTTGGGGTTCATGGGATTTGAACCCATGACCTAAGGTCAAGTGCAAGCTTTGGGAGAAGTCCAATGCTCAACATGCCAACACATTTATTGTGAATTAAACTCACTTTATTTTAAATAAAGTGCAATGTATAAGTGTTGGGGATAAGCCCTAGCCCACGGTTGCATTGTATTATATGACCACAGTTAGGGGTGCAAGTGCCACATGTTTAACCACCAGCACAGATTTAGCACCAACCCCCAGATTCTGAGCGTATCGCACGTGAACAGGGCTATATGATGTGTCATAGCATGGATTTTATGGGGCACGGTCATATTATAAACCACCATGTGACCTTTACTTTCGAGGATTAAGACCAATGCACATCCCCTTCGGCTGGCGCTTAGCCATTTATAGTTCCATATGACCGATCATTAAGGGGCACGTGCTGGGCCTAAGGGGATTAGCCCTTTTATTATGTAGAAAGTGGTTTTTATTATATATTTTTGGGATTTTTAATTGGTTTTGGCCTGTAATTAGAGGATTTTGCCCATTTTAGGGGCATATTGGGCCTTTTTGGAGGCCATATTTTGGGAAGAAGTTGGCAAATGATAACCAACTTCATATCTATATAAACTAGGCCTTCTTGAGGCCATGGAGGACATTTAGAGTAGAGTTATGCTGAAGCAAAGCGAATCCAAAGCCATTTTTATGCAGGGAAGTTGTTAAGGAGCTCACCTTTGTGGGCCATTTTTGGGAGCTCCGGTCATTCATTTTGAGTGTCGTTTCTTTTGTTGGGTTCTAGAGATCTAGAAGAACAAGACCAAATTAGTCTTGTATCCTTATGGAACTATTGTGATGTACTTATTGAGCTTTGAAAAAAAATAAAGAAGCCTCACCCACTAAGACAAAGGCCCAGAGACGTAGGCGAGAGTGTCGAACTCTGTTATCACTTCTTTGGTTATGGTTTGTTGTTCCTATTACTTCATTATTGTTATGTATATGTGTTTATGGCTGTGACATGTTCTCATATATTCTTCCTCTTTCATTAAGTTTCCTAAATGGTTAATAAACGCTTTCATAATAACTCAACCACAGTGATTTAAATGATCATTTTCAAATCACTTGTCCTCAATATAAACAAGCTCAAGTCCCAACTCTTTGTACCCTAATCTCGTCAGGGACATGCACTAAGAACGACAAGGAGAAGACCACTATGATACCGCTGATATGGATTTTATGAGAAGAATGAAAAGAATATAGATCTATATTATTAACATAGAGTTACAATGATTAATAATATAGATACAATAAAACTTGGCTTCTATTCAATAAAGAAATATGATGAAACTATAAAATGCAGACTGAAACAAGCTTGCAAGAATGGTGGCAGCTTATCTCTTAGTAAATATATGACAACTACACTCATTCACAATAAGTTGAGTAAAATGAGGCTCAAAATGTCTTTTCACCTCCAACATGAATTCCAAAACCCTAAACATCCAAAAACCTAAACCTAGGATATGAAGCACCAAAAAATCTTGTTGGCCCCATTGGGGTAAGTTGGTACATCAACTTCTCAGGGTCATAACTTTTGCATACAATAGTCGTTTTAGGTGCACGATAGCATGTTGGAAAGGTTTTTCGAAGGAATACACATTATTCTATCACACTCTGACTCCAACTACAATGTGATTGTGTAAAGCCAAAAATATTGTTTAGGGCCTCAAAATGACCCCAGAAGTTCAGGACCCAAAAATATAAGAAAATATCTATCGAAATGAAAAAGGAATGTGAGCCAGTTGGAATAGGTGGTGGCCACCAATATCCACCTATATCACAAGCACCAAAAGGTGTGGTGGCCTTGGGATTAGTCAACAAGGAAGGCCTCTCGTATACAATCTGAAGTAATAAATATTCAATTTATTGCATCAGGTTATTGTAAAGTCATTTAGGGGAAATATATACTCTTGAAGACTTTAACATGAGTTTTTAATTTAGTTGGAAACCACATTAGATGGTATTTCCAAGATGGAAAATATGTGCATGTGAGTACCAATCCAAAAGAGCACAATTAGGCTTCATATTGTCAATCCTTTGGTGAATGAGCTCCATGGGAGGAATTTTTATCTAGTAAATGTATATAATAAAAATAAGAATAGTACATGGAAGTATGGTTGGGAAAGGGAATAAGACTTGAGTCTCATGGAATATTTGGTAAATGAATGGGCTTGATACATGGCCCTCCTTATGTAGACTATGATTATGTAGGGAAAAGAGTGGGATTCACTATGTTGGGAAGCTAACACTTCCTCCAACAAATGAATGGTCTACATACATGGCCCTCCTTATGTAGACTATGATTAAATAGGGAGAATACAAAGTTTCACTATATTCGGTATCTAATAATTTCTACAGTATTTTACAATGTGGAGATGTGCTATTGGGTATCTTTTATTTCCAAGTAAAAAAAGGAAAGCTATTATTGTGCCAATATTTTTGGAAAATGATAGCTTGTCGAAAACTAAAGTATTTTATGTGGTTGATTTTGATAAACAATGAAATTACATGGGCTAACCTACAAAAGAAGACCTCACAAAATCCTAGTAGAGTAGCAATAAGGAAAAAATATTCAACTCTTCCTACACTATTAGAATGTTCAATACGTATGTAGTTATTTCAAGTAGTTAGGCCAGAGGTGAGTGGAAGGGATATGCATTATATAATACTCTACAATCAATATAATGTAAAGGTATGCTATGGTGTATTTTCTTTCCCAAGTATTATTACAAAATAATTGGTGGTGTAAATCTCTTTGGAAATTGATATATCCTCCAAAATCAAAGTCTTATATTAGTTATTTTTAATCAATGATGTCTTCACAAGGGATATCCTATAAAAGTAGCACTGGAAAATTCCTAGTAGATGTGATTTTATGAGGAACATTTAGAAATGGTTTCACATCTCTTATTTCACTTCCACAATGTTCAAAAGGTATGGAGTGTTCTCAAGTAGTTATCAAATAGTAGAGTCGACTAGAAGGGAGGCACTTTAGATAATGCTCTACAATCTTGGGTAGACAACAAATCTATTGAATCTAGTCTCTAGTCTCTCCATCTTACCATGGTTTTGGCCTTTTGGCTTAGAAAACATGAATCTATCTTCAATTGCAAGATTAAAACTCCATATTAGATCGGGATTCTGTAGCCTATGGTCACTAAAATTTTGTAGTCACTCATATCGAAGGTATATTTCAGGTCTCAAATTCAATTCTCAAACCAACAATGACCTAAATTTTTGAGGTTACCATGTCCTTAAATAGTAGTATCAAATTTAGTTCCTCTATAGTGGGCATGCTCGACATTCATGTAGGGGTTGAGGTAGACCAGAGAAGGAGATCGATTTGAACAAATTTGGATCTACCATCAAACAAAGGCTTGATAGGGGATGATGAAGAGAGTGTGTTTTAAGATAGAGTAAGAATTACAAAGGATTATGGATATCCACCATGTAGCCAGTTTCATTCCAATGGTCACCCCCATGACCAATAAAATGGACCTTATAATTGTACTCTATCTCCACAACATGTACCAAAGGAAAAATATGAATTTGAGGAGATTAGTGGAAGCTATAGTGAAAGGAGTGGAGAGGTTCTAGGGAAAAAATGGATTACAAGACACCTACCATGGTCTACAAATACAACAACAAGAAAAAGGAAAGGGAGGAAGTGGTGGATATAGACTCACCTAGACACAAAGGTGGAAGAAGGCCTATCGCGAGGGAAGATGGGGATGCCACCGAGAAGTTCCTTACTCTCCAAAATGTAGAGAGGGAGATTTTTACAGTAAGAGACTTTACAATACTCTCTACAGGTTTTTATGGAGTTATGTATTCTCCTTAATATATCTAGAATAAGGGGCCTTAGAACGTCTTGTGTAAGTACCTTACCATGTGGAACAACGAAAGGATCAAACCAATTAACTACTTATTTCCTTGACCTTAATTGATTCTATTTCATGGACCTTATTTTTTTCCTTGACTCATTTTTTTCTAGGGATAAACTCACTTACATTTAATATCTCCACAAGAAAACATGTAGTGCCATATTCCCACCCTCCTTCATTAAAACGGTTCCCAAATGAGGGGGGGGAGGGGGGAGAAGTGTACCATTCAAAGGTGATTATCAGTAAGTATCTTCCACCATGTCTTTCTGGGGACTTTTATCTAATATTCAACTCTAATTACATGATATTATCAAGAAATAGCACAACATGTTGCAACTTTGAATAATTTTGCATAGAATAAGGGTTCAGTGGAAGGCACATGGACACCGAATTCCAAAACCTGGAAATATTTGAATCAAAGGTTTGAGCCAAAATCACTACCACTCATAGAAAGAAACCATAGGAAATCATAGAGTGATCATAGGGCAATAATAGAAAAATAATGATTGTCATGGACATAAATTAAATCCTAACAAAAACATGTGCTCGAGTCAAATTTGATTGTTTACTCCCTTGGATGCATGATCTATGCTCAAGTTCTCAGTTTATTTTTTTACAATTTCTATCACAACACACTTGTTGAAGAGAATGGGTGCTTAGCACATGTGGACCATTGTCTCCTTTACTACTCCCACCATTACATGTAGAAAAACATAAACATTTTATTTCTATAAAAATAGATATGGTTCACTTAGCTAACTCTCTTGAGCGAAAGATAGTACTAAAGTGGCTTGATGATCACTTTCTCACTCAGATTGGAGGGGAAACAAAATAAAATCCAATAAGTGTTTTAAAAAATAAACAATACATGATTCATGAGAAACAATTAGTGACTTGAGGAATGTGATATGACAGAGGAATATTTCATAGTGGAAAAGAAAGCGTTTAGACTACACCTACATGAATGTTATAGGGAAAAATGGTGGCACATGAAGAAGAAAACAACACTAGTGTAAGGACCAACTGAACGTGAATGGTTCTAAAGATTAGAAAAAATAATAACATAGCCTAGGATATACTCCCTGTGTTAAAGAGTATTATGGGAACATATATAAGAGAACAATGGGAGTAGAGAGAGTATGATGTGAAACAAGAGGGTGGGGATAGCCAAGAGAAATATGGGAGGAAAGAGTATGTTGGAAAAAAGAGGTGGTAACATAGTGAATATTCTATATATTTGGGAAAAAAGAAGTGGAAACATAGAAACCTTTCTTGTTGAACGGTGATGAATGCATTCATATCATAGAGTCCAAAAATCTCATCAGTAATTAGGATACTACTTTAGAAGTGGAAAGTAGGGGCTACAACAAGTATGGTATGAAGATTGATGTGGATCGGAAAAAAGATATAGAAAGAAACAATGCAAACATGATTCAATGAGAAAAGGGAGGCAAGGAAGACTAAAAGTCTATATGATTATAATACTTCTTTGCATTGTGATCTTGGATCAACCTTTTCTATTATTTACTCTCTTATGTTGTAAAATTTTGTTATGATATGTTGATATAGATTATATGCACAAAGATTCTTATAGAAAATATCCTTATCCGTAAACATGTGGGTTACAAAGGCTAATTGACCTTAATGACAATCTATCATATCAACTCAAGAGATATGATTATAGTATTGTATTTATAAGTCACTAGTTTATGACCATGCACTCGAAAATTACAAATAATGCATGATTACAATGAAATTACATTTCTTTAAGTTATAAGTTTATGAGAATGTACTTAACAATAAAAAAATAATAATTCAATGTGATTAATAGAATTTTATTGCAATACCTTGTCACATTCCACCTCCCATTTCACCAAGGGTGCAAAACAAAATTGATACTGCAAAACGAAAGTGTGGTTGTTAGCGATGTGTTTCAGTCCAATCTTAACAGTAGACATAAACATACTTAGAACTATTTCTATTGAAAATAGATGTAAAGAAGAATACATTTGTTCAAATCACGCAAAGAAATTTGTTAAAATGAAAAATTCATTCAAAGAATATCCCACCATAAAATCTGTTAGGGAGTGGAGGACCTCCATTTAAGGATACATCTCATGGACGGGAGGATCTCGACCCTCCTCCATCTTCTTTCTACCCTCCAAAATGCCTCTTCAGAAGGAACGCCCTCCTCAGCAGGCGATGACGAGAATGGTAGGACACAGAGTGCAGCAGAGGTTGATGCAGAGTAGGTCTAGCAGGAGGACATGGAAGTGGTCACAGCCACCGGTCAGCATGGGTACACTCCGTTGGGAGACGTCGGGACAACTGCCAATAGGGACGAGTGCACCGTGGATGACGACATGCATTTGGCGAACCAAGGGACACCTGTTGAAGAGGAGTCGTGGCCTGGTTACCTACCAGGTTACTTGTCAGACTACTTGCCAGGTGTCTAACCCCTCAAGGGATCTGTTCTTTTTTTAATAGATTCCCTCTAGTTTCTTTTTAGTCAGCTCAGCTTTGTTTTTTAAGACTGGTAAAAGCTCAACTGCTAGACTTACCCGGTTAGCTGAACTGGTTTCTCCCTTTGGGACAGTTCAGTAACTACAATCCAGATGTTATTAATTTTTGTAACTATGGTCTGGATTTTTTAAGGCTCTTATATATAAAATTACTTACTCCAAAAAAAAAATTTATAAAATTATTTTGCATACAAAAATGTAAATCTCTCCCTCAATGTTAAATAAAATGTTTATGCAAAATATACATGGTATCTTCCCTCAAATTAAATAAATGTAACAAAAACCTTTACACGCATTTAAAAAATACCCTAAATCCATCTTAATTAGAATCCAATTTCTAAAAGTGTATTTTTTTTTATTATTTCATTCAATGTTAAATTTACACTATATGCTAAAGCCATATGAAATTCTAATCCAATTATTGAAAAATAGGGTGGCAAGAAACAGACGATAAATGTTCATATTACATTACAACGAAATTGCTCAGGACTCGATATGTGTAATACAAACGAAGTTGTATAATTAAAAGAATTGAATGGGCAGGAACTTGCTACGGCCATCATATAAACCCACAAATGCTCACATTACAAGGAAAATGTTCAAATATGTGTCAACGGGAACATTCACGCATAGATACATGGAGAGAATGGACACGTTCACATAGGCATATGGAGAGTGCAGACACCAACAACGCAAAGACAAAAGAGTCGTCCATGCGGGAACATTTACACAGATACAGAGAATGCACACATTTTCAAAACTTCGTTTATTTAATTTGTTTCAAACTCATATGGAATTCCCTCAATTTCTCCCTGTCTAAAGGTATATACGGATAACAGAATGTCATTTTTGTACTAAACATATGTGAAGTTGCTTAAGAAATATAAATCCTATTTAAGAAAAAAGACCCAAAGTATAAGTAATCCATAGGAACTTTCCTATATGCAACATCGATTTTAAAAGAAAAAAATTATGGCTCATTTGATGATAAATGAAGCGCATAGTAGAAGACTCCATGGATGATTAAGGAAACTTTATTTTGAAAAATAAAAAAAAAATAATTCCAAGTGGAATATCAATCTTCAGTGGAATATGAACCTTGAGATTGAAGTCCATTTCATTATTAGGAAATAAAAACCCATTATATTACATCAATATTTAATGATTTTTTATATGGGGATTTATCTTGTTGATCAATATCTTATCATATTCATTTATAAAGAGGTTTTTAATATCGTAAAAAAGTAAATCAACATATTATAGGTATGGGGTGGCATGGAAGGGACTGAGGGGGTTTATGGGTATTGGAGATTATAAAAAGGAGTATCTAGTAAAAAGTCAGAATATCTAGTAAAGTAGGATGGTTTTTATTTGAAAGATGTACTAGGAGGGGGGTTCAACAAAAGGATTTTGGAAAGTATTTATTTATATTTAGTGAAATTAGGGGTATTCTTTTATATCCCATGAAAAGGCCTGTAATTTCATAGGTTGATTGAGTGATTATATCTTTGATACTATTAAATTTACCATATTCCCTGTATATAATTACAATTATGCAGTCGTAACAATATATACATTTAAGCGTAACTAGAATAGTAAAACCCATAAAAACCATAAAAAGAATAAAGTAATTTTTCACATGAAATTCATACAAGCAGATAATAGACACTTATATTGTGTAAATAATTCACCATTTGCATGCAGACCTCATACTTTCCTCCCAACCATAGACTCTGCTAATCAGAAGCACACCTGAGTTGGGGATGAAACTCCACCATTGCAAAGGAATCATAGGCTAGCCTAAGGTCCATAAACAACATACATGCTCAGAATAAGGTGCCAGCTACAAAAATCATCCTACAACCTCTCCCACCCCACAAAGTGTGCCCCTTATATGCTCAACAGTCCTT
>ML786183.1:143860-157337 GCA_009831015.1 Picea engelmannii | reverse complement strand
TTGATTTAGTTGTAATGTTTTTCGTCTATAATGTTCATCTTTTCATCTAATATGAATGGACTCTACACATTCTTGTTTTCAACCTGTCTTTTCTGTATTATTTTTTTTACTTATGAATTTCTTCATGCGGTCACATGCATATGCATGCAGCTATGTTAATGCCCATGGATGCAATCTATTTATGAACTGCTCTTGTAATTATGTGATTTATTCATGATCAGTTTGTATAACCGAGTGATAGATGTTATATATGTGAGCATACCCATAAAGGTGGAGTAAAATGTGAATGCAAGTCTGTGCAAGGAGAAGAGAGCAGAGTGTGTGAGGAGGGGATGATTGTATGCCTATGAAGGCTATTGTAATTCTCCCTTCAATAATAAGAATAGGTATAATCATTTCCTGTGGTTTTTTCCCTCATTGGATTTTCACATAAATCACTGTATCAAGTATATAATTATTATGCATGATTTAATGCATGTTTGATCTTGCTTATTTTATGCTCTGTTATATGATATGTTATAACACATAATAAATTCCGGCCTCTTTACGTTTTCTGCCCATCACCGAATGGAATGAACGCCGGTGGATGTTTTGCAGCATCTGCAACTCCCTTAGGATTCGTTCACATTGTTTCCCCACAGAAGCTGATAAAGGGGAATGGTACCAGTAGTTCATTGCCTTGTGGAAGATAAAGGTTTATAAGCGATACGTCTTTGTTACTTCTTCTGATCAAAGCAGCTATTGGTGGATAATATAAATCAGAGTATGATTTGAAGCCCTGATCTGTCAACGGAGCTTGCTTACATGGCAAACTTGGGTGTTTCATAGCCCATCAAGGCAAAGTAGAACTCAATGTTTTCAACAAACTCATAATCTTAAATCAAGAGTAGTCCAAATAATAAAAATTTCCAATTCAATAGTTAACGAAATAATTAGATAGAGCGATATCTTACAATCTTCAGTACGCACAAAGCGTTTCTCTCAAAAATAATTTTCCGGCAGAGGTCTAGAACTTCCTTGAGACGCATATCTTGCCAGTTTTGATGGATTTCTAAAAGAATCATTGTCCAAGTTAACATGTTCGAAGAAGTGTCCCTACCAGTGAAAAGGCTTGGATTCCTAGATTATATCACGGATTTTCATGGCAAAATATCCAATCGTATTGCATTGATTTCCTCGACAATAGCATTAGCGTTTATCATGAGTTCAAGCAGATCATCAGTACCGATGCTTGAATCCTTTTCCCTACTGCTTTTGATTAGGTTGGTCAGAACCCTTCTGATTTATTTCTCCAGCCTCTATTGATACAGATTATTTTTCGTTGGGAAAACGCTGAAAAAGATTGTACAGCTAAAATGTGCAAGTATGAGCACATACACACTGTAAAATGATAAATTGTGAAGCAAGGAGAAAATGCAGAGAGCAAGAATAGAACAGTATATTGAAATGTATGAAGAAGTAATGAACTTAGAACTTAGTTACAAAGTAAGATGGTTGAGCTATATATGCTCAAGCAAGACAAAAATAGAAAGTACAACTGTCCAGTACAGCTGGCAGTGTACAGTCAAACTGTTGAGGGTACGATATATTTAACACTTCCTCTTAGACTCAACAGTTATAATCAGCAACACTGACTATGCCTAAGTGTTGTCTCTGGAAGTCAAAAACTAACTTTCCTAGTGGCTTGGTGAAAATACCAGCAAGTTGATCTCGAGAACCACAAAATTGTAGTGCAATGTCACCATTAATGACTAACTCGCGTATGAAATGAAACCGAGTGTCAATATGTTTATTTTTCTTGTGGAACACATGGTTCTTGGATAATGCAATTGCTGATGTATTGTCACAGAAAATAGGAGTTGGATCCTTTTATGTTTGTGACATGTCTTTCAATAATCTTCTCAGTCATACAGCTTGACATGAAGTTGAGGTAGAAGATACATACTCTGCCTCTGCAGAAGATATGGATACAATTGGCTACTTCTTCGATTACCATGAAATCAGGTTCGTGCCCAGTTGAAAAACATATCCTGATGTGCTTTTCATGTCATCTAGGCTGCCTGCAAAGTCACTATCTATGTAACCAGAGAGTTGATTACTATCAGATTTAGTGTACCATAAACCGAAATTGAGAGTTCCTGCAACATATCTCTAAATTCATTTTTCCATTTTCCAGTGCGAATCTTTGGGTGATTCCATAAATCTGGAAACAAGGCTAGCTGCATACATGATGTCAGGCCTAGTTGCTATAAGATACAACAAACTGCCTACTAACTTTTGTATAAAGTAGAATCCACTGTGGGACCTTCATCATTCTTTCTTAATTTTGTGCCTAAAAGGATGGGTGTTTCTGTTGGATTGCATCCTTCCATGCGAAACCGTTTGATGATGTCTGCTGCATACTTTTGTTGACAGACAAAAATGCCTTTGGCTGATTGATGAACCTCAATGCCTAAAAAATATTTCATTATGCCAAGATCTGTCATCTCAAACTCGGATTGCATGGCATGTTTGAAATCTGTTAGCTCTAGATTTCTTGTGTAAATCATGTCATTAACATATAAACATACAATTAGTATTTTACCGTGTTGATCTGTTTTGGTATAAAGTGTTGGTTCATTTTGACTTTTGTTGAAGCCACTTTTGATCAGGTAAGTGTCAATTCTGTTGTACCAAGCTCTTGGAGCTTGCTTTAAGCCATACAAGGCTTTCCTCAACCGATACACTTTGGTTGGGTGCTCTTGGACTTCAAATCCAGGTGGTTGATCTACATAAACTTCTTCTTCTAAAAAACCATTCAGGAATGCTGACTTGACATCCATCTGGTATACTTGCCATTTGTGTTGTGTTGTTATGGCCAATAGAGTTCTGACAGTGTCTAACCTTGCTACTGGAGCAAAAGTTTCACCATAATCAGTACCTGGTTGTTGTGAGAATCCTTTGACAACAAGTCTTGCCTTGTGCTTTTCAATCTGTCCTTTTTCATTTAGTTTGGTTTTGTAAACCCACTTGACACCAATACTTTTTTTGTGTCTTGGCAAATCAACAAAATCCCATGTCTTGTTCTTTTCAATGGATTCAATTTCTTGGTTCATGGCTTGAACCCAATGTGGCTCCTTGGCTGCTTCCTTAAAGGATGTAGGTTGACATGACATTAAAGCAAAAAGATTATGTTGCTCAAAGTCATCCAACTATTGATGGATTTCTCTCAAACTTCGAGTTCTCTGATGTTGTGGTTCAGAGAATGATTCTCTGCTGGAAGTTGAGTTATCCTGTGAGTTATCTGGTTGTCCTTGGACTTGCATTCTTGGAAGAATGGTTTGAGGTACTTGCTGTTCTGAATTGTTTGTGTTTTCAGAACATGACAGCAATGAATTTTGACTGTCCACTTGCTGATTTTCAGAATCATTCCAGAATTTATTTTCCAAAAATTGTACATCTCTGCTGAGAATTAATTTCTTGGTGATGGGATTGTAAAGCTTGTAAACTTTAGATGTTTCACTGTATCCAGTAAAAATGCATTTTTCACTTCTGTCATCAAGCTTCTTCCTTAATTCGGAAGGTATGTGTGCATATGCTATGCATCCAAATGTCCTTAGATGAGTTACATTGAGCTTTGTCCCACTCCATGCTTCTTGGGGAACTTTCATCTGTTGGCTGGTGGTTGGTGATCTGTTCAAAAGATAAATTGAGCATGCTACTGCTTCAGCCCAAAAAGTATTTGACATACATTTATCTTTGAGAAGTGTTCTTGCCATATTCATGATGGTTTGATTTTTTCTTTTAGCCACTCCATTCTGCTGTAGAGTATACCTTGTGTTGTTGCTTGCATGATGATGCCTTGAGATTTGGAGAAATTTGCAAATTCTCCAGAGTTGTATTCTCCTTCTCCATCTGACCTGAGTACTTTGAGAAATTTGCCACTTTGTTTTTCAGCTTCTGCCTTGAATTCTTTGAATTTTGTAAATGTTTCAGACTTGTGTCTGAGAAAATAGATCCATATTTTCCTGCTAAAATCATCAATAAACATTAGAAAGTAAAAACTACCACCTATTGACTCTGTTTGCATTGGTGCACATAGGTCAGTGTGAACAAGTTCAAGATGCTGTTTGGCTTGATTGGAAGACTGTGGAAAACTAGTTCTCTTGTGTTTTCCAAGTATGCAAGACTCACATGGGGGAATTTGCTCTTTAAAAATAGGTAGACCTTTGACCATGGAGTTTTTCTGAAGAAGAGCTAGACTCTGAAATGGTATATGTCCAAATCTTGTATGCCAAACCATTGTTTCATTCAGGGTTGATGTAGTCTGTGCATAAGGTTGACTCAGATTTGCAGTTCTGAGGGTAAGGGGAAACATCCTATTTGGATTCATATAGATTTCAGAAATCAATTTTCTGCTCGGTTTTCTATCATAGATTTTGCAAGAGACTCTCTCAAGAAGTACCTTGTATCCTTTTTCAATGAGTTGTCCTACACTTAACAAGTTATGTTTCAAGTCTGGAACATGATAGACATTACATATGTCTTTTTTTACATTTTGTTTAGTAGGAATAGGAACAGTTCCTTTTCCTTGAACTTTGACTAAATAATCATTTCCAAGTGTAATATCAGATGTTATTGATGAATCAATGCATGAAATTAATTCTTTGTTACCTGTCATGTGATTGTTGCATCCACTATCCAGCAACTAGAGATCTTTAGGTTGTTGTTCAGTTTTGTGGCATGAGAAAAACATACCTCCTGAGTTTTCTCCCGTGTGATTTGACACATGTGCTCTGCCTGAGAGATGATCTGTCTACTTCTTCCTGCATTCAGATTCATAGTGCCCATAATTTTTGCAGTAATAACATTGTATGCTTGATTTGTCATTTGATCTTCTCCCTCTGACTCTTTGAGGCTGGAAATTCTGATGTTGATTTTGTTGTTGATTTCAGTGACCATGGAAATTCTGATTGTGATAGTGTTGTCTATTTCCTCCAGTGGAATGAGAGTTATTTTGATGGCTCCCTCTTCCTTGGTGACCTTTACTTCTTCCTATGCATCTCCCTCTGCTGAGAGAGAATTGAGTTTTGAAGGAATTTGAGATTGACTCATCTGAGAGGTGCAGTTTTGTCTCATGTGTCACCAGAGAACCAATTAGTTCATCTGTTGAGAATCTTGACAGATCCTTGGATTCAAGGATGGCTGTTACAATCATTTCAAATTTATTGGGTAAACTTATGAGGATTTTCTCAACAATTCATTGATTAGTGATGGTTTCACCAATCAGTCTGATCTGGTTCACGATTCCCATGACTCTGGTCATGAAATGATCTACAATTTCAGACTCTGTTATCCTGAGAGTCTCGAATTGTGTCCACAAGGACTGCAGTTTAACTGTTTTTACCCTGTCATTTCCTTGGTAGGAAGTTTTGAGGATGTCCTAGGCCTATTTGGAAGTACCAGCGCCTGTGATTTTCGAGAAAATTGAATCATCTACAGAATTCTGTATCTAGAATTTTGCTTTGTTTTCTTTGGTCCTCAGAGTTGCCTAATCAATTCTCTGCGCATTTTCCATGGCAGTGAGGGCGGCTGGATCTGGTTCCACATATCCAAGATCCACTGGTTCCCAGCACTCTTGTGCTTGCAAGAATGACCTCATTCGAAGAGACCATAACTCATAGTTCTTTCCCAGAAGAATCAGACCCTGAGTTGGTCCTAGGTTGCTAGACGATGCCATTTCAAAAAAAAAATTGCAGAAAAAATAGAGGGAAAAATTCGTATTGACCTCCGATCTCAGAACGTCGATTTTTCGATGGCTGATGGGAACTTATCTGGCTTGAATTGGCCCTTGGTCTCCTTGCAATGTGACCACACACTTTAATGTTAAGGCACTACGGGATTTTCCCATTCTTTGACTTTCAAATCGTCGAAACGCGAAAAAAATCGCCTTTGGAAAATTCAACGGTCCAGATCTTGTGTGATCTGACGGTCCAGATCTTATCGGGATATCGCGAATCAGGATTTCGCGAGTTCTGATGTCGAGGTTTTCTGACTCCTCGATTCCCCGATCTCTGATTTTTCGATGGCGTTGTCCTGTCAGAACTTTTCCTGATGGCTTCGATCTGCGACACGCGCCCTCCTAGGATGGATGGACCTGATCTCTTCTCACGAAGTTGAGACTTCAAATGCACTGGACGTCTCGTCATTAGGATCCGTGATTTTTCGAATCCCGAAATGCTGATGTACTCTTCTTTCGGGAAATTTTTCGAAAGCCTCGATCTCTGCCACACGTCCTCAACAGATGGATGGCTCAGATCTGCGTCGGGGATTTCACCTCGGAGATTCCTGATCCCACGATTTGATGAGATGACGTGAGCTGGACCCAACGACGGAGTTTACCTCCTGTCGGGATTTCGGAGTTCGGAGTTTCGAAGTGCATGAGATCCTTGTCCTCAGGATTCACGATTTGCCGAATCCCGATATGCCGATGGCCCTTTCCTTGTCGGAACTTTTCCCGAGTCCCCAGATTTACGCCACGCATCCCGGAGTGATGGACGATCTTGATTCCTCCTCGGTAAATCGTGACTTGCGATGCTATGAATTTCTGTGAACTTGAAACTTCGAATGCCGATACGCTAACGGTGCCCTCGATGTCCACCACGTGTCTAGGAGATATGAACGACCGAGATCTAATCGCAATTTTGCGTATCGCGATTTCGCGAGTTGTGATGTCAAATTTCTTTGACAACTTGAAACCCCGAATGCCGAAATGCCGACGGGTGCGACGATGTTTGCCACGTGTCTAGGAGAGATGAACGGTTGAGATCTGATCGCGATTTCGCGTATCGCAATTTCGTGAGTTGCGATGTCAAATTTCTTTGACAACTTGAAACCACGAATGCCGAAATGCTGACGGGCACGTTGATCCGCTGCCACCTGTCCTCTGAGATGGACGACTCACAAGTCTTCTCGGGATTTCGCGATATTGTGTATCAGAGTTTTTGGAGAGCAGTTTCCTTTGCTCATCCAACTCCCGATTCTCGATTTTGCGATGGAATAGGATCTCGCCACGTGTCTCTCGATGGACGGTCAAGATGACATCGGGATTTTTCAAGTTAAAAGTTCTCCTGTGCGCTCCAAACGACTAACCGTCGTGCGCCTTCTTGTTGATCTAACGGTTGTCGAGCCTTTGCGCAAGATCTGACGCATGAAATGCTTTCGCCTTTTCCGTGCTCTCCTCATCCCTTCTGGACAGGTTTCCCTCTCTGGATTCATTCGCAGGACGAATCTTATGGCCTCAATGGTTGTTCCTTGCACCTGAAACGCATTCTTTACACTTGTGGAAGAAAGATTAGTGAATCTTTCAGAGATTTGAAGGAATTTCATGACTTCTTCGTTGTCAGCTACAATCTTTGACATATTTGAGCGAATTTCGCAAAAACTTTAAACGATTCTGCCTCCTGCCTGAATCTTTAACAAATTTGAGTGAAACCTGCAAGTTCTTTAAACATTCTTTCGTTCTGCAGCAACTTCTGTGTCAATCTTTGATGGTTCTTTGAAAAAGTTGTGCAGGTTTCTTTAAAGTTTCTTCTTCTGTGTTCTCTTCTTTCTCGTTCTTTCGAGCGAAGTACGCTCTGCAACCTCTACAAGCTTCTTACGACAATCTTTAAAGATTATTACGAACAACTCTCTAAGCCTTGTGAAAAGGTTGTGTCACGTGCTCTCAAGATCCGTGAGGTTCTACGCTGTGAGGATCGAGTTGCTCTCCGGACTGTGTGAAGAGGCTTACACCTGATGCTCTGATACCATGATAAATTGTGAAGCAAGGAGAAAATGTAGAGAGCAAGAATAGAACAGTATATTGAAATAAATGAAGAAGTAATGAACTTAGAACTTAGTTACAAAGTAAGATAGTTGAGCTATATATGCTCAAGCAAGACAAAAATAGAAAGTACAACTGTCCAATACAGCTGACAGTGTATAATCAGACTGTTGAGGGTACAATATATTTAACATAAAATGGCTGACAACGACAAATATATCTTATAGAAAGGATAAATTTTATTTGCAATCTTGCTCCTCGAAACCATTTGTATAAATCCTATTTGTAGTCATCTTCCTGAAACTATACGTATAAGAGAAAAAATAGATTGGCAACAAATCGATAAAATTAGATGATGGATAAAAGTTTCATGACAGAATATCTTGTAGCTTAGAAGATTTAATCCGTTTTGGTGATAAAAAGATATTAAAAAATCGTTATAAATTTATTTTAAATTTGCTTTATTAATTGAAATTTTTAAGGTGATTACTTTTCTACAGCTCATTGGCATGTTATTGATCCGTGTGTTTCTTGATACAAGCGAGTTTCACGTGCATGGTGAGTACAATACAGTGAAATTCAACCAATAGAATGCAGAAGTGAGTTGTTTCTTGTTGTGATTGTTATTTGTTTTGCAGGCCCGATGCTGATTCCATGCAATTGGGTTACCTGTTGTCTACCTGGCTGGATTTAAGGTTATATATCCCCATTAATTATAGAGACAGCCTTCCCATCTTTTCTTATGTGAATCTTCCAATTGAAATTTATGTGAATCTTTTCTTAATGTGACATCAGGGCAAGTGTGCCGTCAAACATAAACTTACAAAAATTTCGTAAATTATTTGTATCGGTATCCATATTAAAATTAACCTTCGATTATATTTTTATTTTCTTTCATCGATAACGTTATGAAATAAAAATACTGTGCACTGAATTTAAGTTTCTGCATGCGCCATGATTTGCGTTGACTCACTATTCAAGTAGCTATGTTCCCGAAATTTCGAATTATTTTCACCAGCTCAGCTAACTCATCGGTAACGTTATCAAATAAAAATACTCTGGACGTGCCTGTGTAAGGATTTGCGTTCAACATTCTAATCGATAAGAGTCGGAATCTGCATTAAGAAAATTTTGTTTATCAATTATCGTAGAAATTATTCCGATCATTACAATTAAGATGATTATTTTTTTAAATCCTTAATTTATCTTAGGATAGACATTACTCTCTTCATCATTCTTAGGATAGACAGATTCTCCCAAGCCTGTCAAAAAGACATGTCTACTTTTCAAACTTTTTATTGTTTTTTGAGAAAACAGATAATCTATTTAGAACTATACTTACTCCCTAGTTAGAAACTTCCACATATTTAAATTATTAAACTTTATACAATTCTTTTAATAAAGGTAAATGTATATTTCTCTAAGAAAAAAACTAAATAAATAATAAACGGCTTATAAAAGTGCATCTTCTTAACACTAAATGCAGCTTCATAAAAGTCTTCATGATCAAGAAATAGTGAGAACATTATCTAGTTGCATAACTTCTTCTACTGCTTCTTTTGATAGTCCATTTACATTCATGTTCAATTATGTGTGAAGGATTTTTTTTAAAAAAGATCATAGATTTTTTTCATATGATCTGTAAGAGGTTTTGGAATTAAATTATGATAAGTTGACACTTTTCATTTAATAGATTATAATAAAGAATTTTAAAATATTTACAATTTTTCTATTTCTTTTATGTTTACGAATTTTAAGAGAGATTTTAAAATTAAGAGTTTTATTGAATTGTTAGTACCTGAATCTACAGTTGCTTTAAATTTAATAAAATGATTTTTTAATAGGAATAAAATTCTTCTAGTGTTACATGAAGACCCTCTTTGACTGGTGAATATTTTTTGTCTACCAACAGATCAGTTTTCCTTCTTTCTCTCTCTTTCACCACCTCTTTAGCACTAGTATAAGAATATTGAATAATTAAATTACAAATATCATCATCTTGTTCCTTCCACAAATGAAAAAGACTAAAGGGCCATTGTTATCCTTTTTGAATCATATCTGATGTCGGTACTTTATTTTTAAAACCCAACTAAGAATACTTTGATTTTTTTTGGTGACCTTTATTTTCCATATTTTTTACCACTATTAAGTGTTTACTTATTTATAACTTAAAATTAACACTTTGTATGCAAGCCATGTTGAACCCTAATTCAATAAATAAATAAATAAATCTCATCATAAACAAGTGCTATCAATAAATTCAACCTATATTTTATTTTTCATTCTATCCTACACTAAAAAAATCCAAAGTTCATAAACCATTCAATAGAATAAAATAATATATAGAAAATGCATCTTTCTTCATTGTGTTTTGTATCTTTAAAAAAAAAAATAAGAAGAAAATGCATTAAAAAATTAATCAAGTGCAATACACATCATAGAGATATTTGTAAAATACCAATTTGTGTAAGTTTTACTATTACACTTGAACTATCTTACATGTAAATGTTGAAAAGGAAACAAGGAAATGCATTAAAAAAATTAATAACTCCAATATACACACCATAGAGATATTTATGGGATACCAATTTATATAAGTTTTACCATTACATTTGAACGATCTTACATGTAAATGTTGCCACTATGTAAAGCCCATAAAACTAAAAAGAAAATATGCAATAAAACAAGGATATACTTAAAGTTCTGTTCAATTGCATTTGAACTATCTTACGTGTAAATGTTGCCACTATGTGAGACCCATAAAACTAAAAAGAAAATATGCAATAAAACAAGGATATACTTAAAGTTCTGTTCAAACTTGGGACCACTGCCAAGTTTAACAAAATACAAGCACTTGAGGAAAGTCTTCAGCCTTCTTTTCCTCTTACCCGAAATGAGTGTCCTTGTAAACACCCAGAACCGCCTGTAAAATGGCATCATATGCAAATGTTAGACTCCTGACGTATCTAAATTCCCGTCTAAATTGAGAACAAATAAAGATGGAAATTGAAATTCCGGTTTGAACTAAAAGACTCCGATACTATACTGTATGGAAGAAATAAGAATATTAATTATTGTAAAACATTTAACTATATAACAATGTATTAGCAATCAACCAACTAATGAAATCAATATTTTGTATTATCATTATTAGAATACCCAAATAGGATATATGGGACTTCATGAAAAAACATAGTAGTTCATCAGATTCATATAGCTTTATATACAAAATATAAAAACCCACATCTCTAAATGATAGGATATTTATTCATTTAAATTTTATGAACAATTAAAATATGGGTAGTTAACTATTTTATTTGATAATTTCAGTTATTTAAATCTCTTGTGAAAACTTTAAAGAACAAAAACAAATTCATTAGTCAAAAACAACAATGTCTTCAAATCCTTAGGTAGTTGGAGTCTCAAAAACAAATTTTCATTTTCCAAATATTTGGCAGATTAAGGGGAATGGTAGATTAAGGGGAATACATACTCTCAAAGACCTTAACAAAGGTTTTTTTATTTAGCTGGAAACCACATTAGATGGTATGTTAAGGATGGAAAATATGTGCATGGCAAAAACAATGCACAAGTCATAGCTAGTTTTGGCTTCATATTGAATTCTTTTTATCTAGTAGATTTATATAATAAAATAAGGAGACCACGTGGTAGCATGGTTGTTAAACAAAAATTGAGTTCAGTCTTAAGGAACCTTTGTTAAATGAATGTTCTACATATAGGGTCATCTTTAAGTAGACTATGATTAAGTAGGAAGAAGGAAAGGATTCACTATGCTGGGAATCAAACACTTCCTCCAACAAATGATTGGTGTACATACAGGGCCCTCCATATGTAGAGTAATATTAAATAGGGAAAATATGGGATTCATTATGTTAGGAAGCTAACACTTTCTCCAATATTTTACAATGTCGGGATGTGCTATCATGTATCTTTTCTTTCAATTGATAGAAGGAAATCAACAGTAGTGGCAATCATTGGAAAAATTTGGCTCGTAAAATACTCAAGGATTTTATGTGGTTAGTTTGAAGAAACAATGTCATTACATGGCGCAGCCTGAAAAAATGGGCCTCAAAAAACCATGGTAGAGGAAAATTCATAATTTATTTTGCATCTTTTCTTACTGCCACAATGTTCAACATGTATGTAGTTCTCATAAAAAGGTAGGTCAGAGGTGAGTGGAAGGGAGACAGATTAGATCATACTCTACAATCAATACAATGTAGAGGTGTTTCCTGGTATCTTCTCTTTCCCAAGTGAAAGTACAAAAGCAATGGTGGTACAAATCTGTGTGGAAAATGTTATCTTCTCCAAAATAAAACTCTTGTTAGTTGGTTTTAAGAAACAATGTCCTTACAAGGGATATCCTACAAAGTAGCACTAACAAACCCAAGTAGATTTTTTCTTTCTGGGGATCATTTACAAATAGTTTCACATCTCTTCTTACACTTCCATAATGTTCAAAAGGTATGGAGTTCTTTCAAGTATTCATCAAAGGGAAGAGGTGAATAAAATGGAGACACTTTAGGTAGTGCTCTATATTCTTGGGTAGACAAAAAATGTATTGATACTAGTCTCTAGTCTCTCCCTATTACCATGGTTTGGCCCTTTTGTCATAGAAAACATGAATCTATAGAGATCCAACTGAAATATTAAAAGTCCATATCAAATCAGGATATCATGGCCTATGTTCACTAAAATTTTGTAGTCAATCGGATGGAAGGTATATTTTAGGACTCAAGTTGAGTTCTCTAACTAGAAATGGCCTAAATTTTGCAGGTCGCAAAGTCTTTTAGTAGTATAAAATTTAGTTTTTACATAGGGTTTGAGGAGAAAAGAAGAAGGTGATCGATCCACATCACTTTGGATCTACCTTCAAACAAAATATTTATAAAGGATGATGAAGAGAGTATGGCTTAGGATAGAAAAGGAATTATGAATGATGATGGTGATCCACCATGTAGTCAGTTTCGTTCTCATGGTCACCACCATGATGAATAAAATGGACTTCCCAATTTCACTCTATCTCCATAACAAGTACCATAGGGAAAATGAGAATTTGAGGCGATGAGTGGAAGCTATAGTGAAAGGAGTGAAGGGCTTCTAGGGAAATTTTTTATTACAATATACCTTCACTGGTGTACAAAGAAAATAACTAGAAGAAGGAAAGAGAGGAAGTGGTGGAGACATACCTACTTAGACACAAATGTGGAAGAAGACCTACTGAGAGAGCTCATGGGGATGCCATGCAAAAGTTCCTTCCCCTCCCAAGCCCTAAAATTGATCCTAAAATAAAAAAACTAATACTACTAATAACACCAATTTTATTTTGAAAATCAAAATAATGACTTAATTAAAGCCATGACTTTGACAACTTGTAGTTTAGTAAATAAAATACTTAAAATCCACTCATTTTTTTATCAATTAATTACTATTTTTTAGTAATTTGTGTTAAAAAATAAATTAATTAAAAAAACAAAAAAAAAAATAAACATTTTTTTATTATTTTTAAAGAGGAAAAAACAATTATTTAAAAAACATACCTTCAATAAAAAAAATTTTGCAAAACACAACTTTGAAAAAAAATAAAAAACTAAAAAGTGAAACCAAAATCGAAGATTTTTTAAGTCATGAAAACATTAAATGATATATATA
>ML786183.1:118504-133547 GCA_009831015.1 Picea engelmannii | reverse complement strand
CTCCAATTAGCAATCCTTTTCTCAAACTTTCTCACCAACCAATACCAATCTGCCTTATTATAATGGTTGGGTTTAAGAAAAAAGCCAAGATGCTTAAACCCTTCATCTACAAATTTAAGATCATAAGGCATAAAATCCTTCAATAAAGCTATATCTTTTCTAGACCAACCAGCATCAAGAAACATTGATTTATGTGGACTAAAATCCATTGCAGTGGATTTACTGAACAATTCTAATACATCCTTATATAAAATCCACTCACCCAAAAGGCCATTTCTATATAGGATAATATCATCAACAAACATCAAGTGTGTAATATATAACCCTCTAGCCATCAAGATCCCTTCTAAGTTCTTATCTCTAACTTGTTCCTTTATAGATCTGCTAAGTCCTTCCACAAAAAGAAGAAAGAGTAAAGGGGATAATGGGCACCCTTGTCGTAGTCCCATTGAACTTTTAAAGAAATATGTAGTCTTTCCATTAATTAAAACAAAAAACTTTGCAGAGGTTACACACCCCATGATCTAATGAGTTTCTTTGAGGCTCATTCCCACCTGTAACAACACCAATCTTAGGAAACCCTAGTCAACTCTGTCACATGCCTTTATCATATCTATTTTAAGTACCATAGAATTGATATTTTTAACCTTAATACTGTGTAAATCTTCTTGAACAATACCAATGGCATCAAGGATTTTCCTGTCCTCTAGAAATACAAATTGTTCCTTTGAAATACCAAAGGAAAGTGAAGTTTTAATTCTGTTGGTAATAATTTTAGTAATGATTTTACATAACAGGTTCAAGAGAGCTATGGGTGTATAATCCCCAAAATTTCATGGGTTCTCACTCTTTGGAATCAAATAAATAAAAGTTGCATTTAGTGCACCAATAACCCTACCTTTCTTTCTTGATTCTTCAACCATCTCCACTAATTCATCACCCAAAATGCCAAAAAATCCATAAAAAACTCTATTGTCTAGCCATTTGGCCCAGGAATTTTTTAAGTTTTAAAACCTTTTAGAATTGATAAGACTTCTTCTAAAGTTAGAGGTAAGGCTAGTCTTTGACTAAATTCATCTGGGAACATCCTAGGATAATTCCTTAGTATAGCAAGTTGGTCAGTAATGGCTAGATTAGGGTGGGCGAAAAAAATATTTTAGAAAAATCCAACTGCTTCCTTTTGTATGTCTTTAGTTCTAGTTATCATTGTCCCATCCTCCTTGGACAATTCCCAAAAAGTATTGGTATGTTTCATAGAGTTTGCATAGGCATGGACAAATTTAGTATTTCTATAACCTTATACTAGCCAGATCAAATGAGTCTTTTGTCTCCAGGTTTCCTCTTCTTGTCTCAAAAGTACCAATTTTATTTTCTCTTTTACCGCAATCAACTCTTTTTCTATCCTGTTCTCAAATCCACCAGGATGTTTTGAGTAACATATATCTAATTTTTCCTCCAGCTTAATCAATTCCGACTTTTCTTTTAGCTTTTTCTTTTTTTCCCAGTTAATCATCAAGTCTTGAGTAACTTTAGTTTCTTTACCATTGATTCCATAGGATTGAAGGACTCTGATCCCAATAGTCCTGCGCAATTGGATCTGACTAAATTTACAAATTATGGCTCATCCAACCAAATAGAATTAAACTTGAAGGGGAAGCTGACCTCTCTAATATATTTTTCCAAGTGTAGAATAGCTTGCATATGATGAGAAATCTTTAGACTACACACTACAGATCTATATCTATACCCTATAGTCGCAAGATCCTCAGATATTAGAAATCAATCCAACCTCTTGGAAATATACGCTTGTCCTCTTATACCATTTGTCCAAGTAGGATGCAATTTTATAGGTTCAATATCCACCAACTCCTACTCTTGCAGCAGCTTGCTGAAGAATGGCTGTAAAGGATATACTCTAGTAAGTCTTCCCCACACCTCTCTGAATGAGGTAGTAAAGTTGAGGTTGCCCCCCAAAATTAGATTTTCATCATTAACAATACCATCATTCTTGATAGTCTCCCAAAATACCTCTCTATCAGTATAAGGATTGTAGTTGTTCATCACCTTCATTTTTTTGTCAAGATCTTTTACACGTCCCTCCAGCAATATCCCTGCAGAAATCAGGTAAGCGAAGAAGTCGTCTTTCCTTGGATTCTATGCTGAGATCATCCCTCCAGAGAGACCTGTGGAATCCACTCCACAAAAATTCCAGTGTGGAAACAATTTAACAAAAAGTTCCCTTGGTTTTTCCACCCCTATCATAGTTTAATGTATAAGCAATACATCTGGTTTCACTAACTCTAATAGTCGTTTTAGGGCTAGGTACTTGGACTTTCCCCCCAATTCTCTCACTTTTAAAGTGACCAAAATCATTTTTTTACTCTTTCCATGGATTTTTGTGCTCTAAGTGCCCTCAGACCATCAACCATTTTGAAACAATTAGACTATTCAATCTGCTTCTCGTTCACTAACCTCCTAAAACTTCTAGTCTTTAATGGCGAGAAGTACTTTTCTAGACCTCCATGTACTTCCCCTTTTGTCAATGAGTCCTTCCCCCCCGAATTATGTGAATTGGAATTCAATGGGGTCACCTCTTTACACATTTTACCCATTGGCTTTTGTGGAAACTCCCCTCCATCATAAATCGACAGTGTTTTTCTGGTGAGAATATCTTTGTAAGATGGAATGTGATCAACAATAACTTCTTCTATCTCTAATAGTACAATCGAATGATCCCTTTCTCCACTACTATGTTCACCCGAGCATATAATATCTCCAACAGATGTCCCAACATGAAGAAAGCCAGAAAAAATTATACGTTCTGAGATCACGGGGTCACCTACCTAAGCTTCAGACCCTACGTTTTTAGATAATTTATCTAGAATGAGGCATTTTAAAGTCTCCACGCGTTCTGTTCCATTTTGTGGTTCAAACCCTATAACGTCAGCTTCCAAACTCCCTTTATTAAGGATCTCTATAGAAGATACGCTCTCCTCTCCCACCAATCCCCTACTAGAAATCGATATCTTAGGCTCCCCTCCAAGCCCCTGAATCTTTACACTTTCCTCCTCATCAGGACAAGTCCCCTTCCTCCCGTACACTAGACTCATAGTTGTCGCAAAACCCATTTCCCTCCTTGTGATCATCTGCCCTTCGGGCCAAATGTACTGTGAGTCTAAATCACTATCTTTCAAAATCTGTTGCAAAGAGACCCACTTACATGTGTTATGACTTCCCCCATACCCTCTAAGGATACATCGGCTATAGAGTGGGACTTCATCCCTGGCATATTAATGCAGGTCTCCCCCCCCCCAACAATAGACTCTTAGTTTTCGATAAGCCCGTCTCCCCCAATGTGACCAACCTCCCTTTGGAGCAAGTGGACTATGAGCCTACCTCACTGTCCCTCAAAAATGGCAGCAATGAGGCCATGCTATCAGGTGAAATAACCACCCCCATACCCTGTAAGGATACTTCATCTGTAGTTTGTGGTTTCAACACTAGATTTATAAATCCTTCACTTAAACTGACAGAAGAAGAAAAACTAACATAAGGTAAGTAATAGTTTGTCTTACCCACAGGAGTATTGCTTTCCAAAGTCGAGGTAAGATTGTGCTCATACTAGTCAAAGATATTTTCCATAGGTGTATTAGTGTCCAATGCCAAGAAGGTATTGTGCTCTAGGATTTTAACAAAAAACTTCTTTGAATCCATAATGCCACCTTCACTAGAATATGTCTTACCAACAACAACCACATCTAATCTCATCCCCAAGCATTGATGTTGTAAATTTCCTATCCTCTTGCAATCATAGCACCTAAACGGTACCCCCAGAAATTCCAGACGTTTTAGCACCACCATTCCTCCCCATTCTACTTCTATTTTTGTTGGCAGGCTTGCATGCCAATACACCTCAACCAGTATCTTACCCATGGATCTATCAGAGCCATCCAATAGCTTTGAATCTGTGCTTAAAAACTTTCCTATAACATCACCTGTCACTTTTAACGCTTCCAAATTCTATAGGAAGAGTGGTCATTCGAGCAAAAGTACCCAAAGGTGTCTAAAACAGATAGATTCTTTCTTTGGGTTAAAAACACAGTGTGACTTCTTAGTCATAAGACTTCCTCCCTTGACCAGACACACCTTCTTGTGTATTCACTCCGCATCCTCCATGGTTTTAAAAATGAAGCGGTACCACCCTTTGATCAGTATAAACACAACGAGAATATAACCCATCTTAGGAAACCAGGTATCCTCCCCCCATCTATGAATTTCTCGAGCCCCCATAGACCTGTAGCCGAATCTACCAACTATCTCGTGCGCAAAGAGTAGATGAATATCCTTCATCCCTATGTCTTTGCCAAGTGTGACCATGGTCTTTTCCTTTCTAGCTTTCCATTCCTTTGTTGAGGTCTTGGTTAGACACTCCCAACCATCCATGTTCATCATGCCAGCTCTGATCACCAACTTCCTCCTATCTTCCTCCACCACTTTGCATAGGTTCTCTTCCTCCCTTAGCGTCCTCTCTACTTCCCTATACCTTCCCTTAATAGGACTGGTATGTATTCCCTCTCCTATAACACACTGTTTTGCTGGATTGTTGTCATCTAGGAGCTGCCCTCCATTTCCTCCTGCATAGTCCTTTCTAACTTGATTTTCTGCCAAAAACTTTGTTGTGTTATTTGAGTGAACTATATCCAGCAATCCACCCACACCTCACCCTTTTCGAGACTACCAAAAACTGCATACTTTAGTCCATTGTCCGGAGTCCCTCCACTACAGTGCCATCTATCCTTTTTGGAAAGCGTTCCTCCTCTCCCATCCCATAAGGACCTCCCCTTACATCATCTTGTAATCTTGCCTACTTGTACCTTTGAAGATCGACCTTGTAGACATTGCCTGGTTGTAGGATTCCTCCCTGATTCCACCACTTATCCTCTGCCAACCGATCAAGAAGCACCGCCACCTCACCATCCATCCTAGCCCTAGTAACAATATCTACTCCAAAGAATTTAAATCCCTACTCTAAAACTAACCTATTCCAGCTAGCACCTTCACTAGGTAATAGAAAAGGCCATTCTACTCATGGATCCTAACCAGGAGTTTTCCCAAGTGACCTAATCATGGCGGCCGCCTCGTTCAAAACCCTAAGCATATATTATGTGAATTAGTGAGATGCAGTTTCCAATTAATGAGGACAGATCGTTAGTTAATTGGGTATAGTTTTATAAGTCACGAGTTTATGACCATACACTTGAAAATAATCCGATACTCTTAATATCAATTTTATCATTTTAATATATCATACCATATCATGATAACACTAAAATTAGATTTATTTAAGTTAGAATTTATAACATTTTAACAGATCATGATTACATTGAAATTATATTTATTTAAGCTAGAAATTTATGAGTGTGTACTTGGCAATACAAATAATGAAATGTTTTTATTAGCATTAAAATACTGAAATGTTATTATTAGCAATTTATTGCACTACCTTTTTGTAGTCGACCTCGCATTTCACCAAGGGTGCAAAAACATTTTGATATTGGAAAAAGAGAGTGTGATTGTTAATGATCCGTCACAATTCAATCTTAACAATAGACATAGACATACTTGGAACTCTTGCCACTGAAAACAGATTAAAGAAGAATACATTTGTCAAAATTATGCAAAGGAATCTTTGAAAGAGAAAAATGCATTCAAACAATAGCGTGTCATAAAATAAAAATACAGTGTACATGAAATGAATCTCCGAACTATAAAGCCACTTGCTGAGGCTCATCATCAATACTAGGATTCTAAAGATGTTTAAGCGTTGTATAAGGACTTGTTTCGCAAACTTCTTCTACATTGTTAATTTGTTGCAAACTAAAATGGCATGCCGTTAGTTGCTCTTGATCTAAAGGCATGCCGTTTATGGAAAACAAAATGTGATTTTCCAACTAAACTTGTTTGAAAGCATTTGGAACAGAACATGTGTGAACTTGTTGAAGAAATGCGAAGCCTATTTAACAAAAAATACTCAAATATAATCAAGCCCTAGCAACTTATATGGAAAACAAAATGTGATTTTCCAACTAAACTTATTTGAAAGCATTTGGAACAGAACAAATGTGAACTTGTTGAATAAATGAAAAGCCTATTTAACGAAAAATACTCAAATATAATCAAGCCCTAGGAACTTACCTACATATGCGACATTAATTTCAAAAGAAAATTATTTTGGCTCATTTGATGATAAATGAATCCAATACTAGAAGGTTCCATGGTTGATCGGAGAAAAATCTATTTTGAAAAAATAATTCCGAGTGGAATATTAACCATGAGATCAAAGTTCATTGTTTCGATAGGAAATAAAAAAAACATGATATTACATCAACACTTCATGGTCTTCTACATGGGGCGTTATCTCATTGAACAATATCTTATCACATTCATTCATAAAGGGTGTTTTAAAATTGATATGTATTAGGGAGGGGGAAAGGGGGCGATGGATGGTACAAGGGGGTTTATAGGTATTGCAGATTTAAAAAATGGGAGTCTAATAAAAAGTAGGAATATCTATTAAAATAAGGAGTTTCTTATTGGAAAGATATATTGGGAGGGGGCGTTGAACAAAACGATTTTGGAAGGTAATTATCAATATTTAGTGAATTTAGGGATATTCTTTAATATCCCATGAACACACGTGCTATGTCACAGGTTTACTAAGTGAAGGCCTCATGATATTCAATAAGTAGAGACTTTTTATCATCGATACTAAAATTAAATTCATCAACGATTAAAAAAAAGTCAATATCACCTCATAATTTTTCCTTTGAGATATTAAATTAAATTTTGACATGATTACACTTCCATGTGTAGGCTCCATCAAACAAAATAATTTCAAGAATTAGATGAAATCCATAAAAGGAAGTATGCATCAATTGTAAAACATAAAGAAGTATATCTTCATAAAGATAGTTCTTTGTTGTGGTTGTAGAAATGTGTTTTTAATGGGATTCATTTTGATCAAAATAGAGAACATTGTTGTTCTATTTTGTAGAAACCTTTGCTCAATTTTCCATGCTATGAAAGATATGGACTGGTATCTAATCCAGTGGTGGTCGTTGATTGGTGTTAGATAGATTTTGTAATGGTGTTTCAATAGGAGGACTTCATAAATTTTCCATGTCTCACATTTGCAAATAGGGGCGAATGAAAGCATGGAGCCCCATTTGTACCAAATGGGGAGGGAGAAATCACTACCAAAAATCCCTATTCTTGAAAATCATGGAAAATGTAAAGTTTCAATTCAAATATCACGAGTGGAAATTAATGTTTTTCCCTCTCCCTCATAATTTTTTTTTGGGTTAACTCTTTATACATATGTGTTTTATAAATAAATTAGGGGTAAATGAAAATAAAAAACTACATCGGAAAAAAATTCAACCAATCAAACATTGAAACCCCTAATTTCTCCCATGGGAAAAATTTCAACCATAAAACTTTCCCTAAACCCAAACCTAGGGAATCCACACAATATCTTAATTACCCTTAGCAAATCCTTCATTTTGAGGGGTCCCAAATTGAAGGAATAATACACACAAGAATTCAATATATGTTGACATGTCAAACAAACCTTATAAATTGTTGTAGGTGTGAGAGCTTTATGTTTCATGGAGAAATTCCTTATCATCAAACAATCAAGAGGAGGAAGAACAACAACATCCGAGGAGAACAAACATTATGAATCTTCAAGAGTGCAAAGAAATCCATTTTATTTCCTAATTTTTAATCCCCTAATATCTATATGTTATACTATACAATATATAGCTTTCATTTCTAAAAATGTAAACCCTCAACAAAAATTCATATGATATAATATTTCTTTGTTGTATATAGAGTAACGACGTGCTTTACAATCAAATAAGTATAACATAGATGTTCAAAAAAATTATAATTCAAAAAACTTAATCCCACTAGATAATTGATAACTCTAAGTTTAAAATAAATTTACACTCAATAATAATTTTTTTTAATGTCAAAATTAATTTCTAAATTGCTATATCATAAATTAATAAGATAATTTTCCATACAAAAATTTAAATCCTTGTCCATGAATTGTAAATAAAATGTTTACCCAAAATAAACTTCGTATCTCCCCCTAAAATTAAACAAAATCCTTAAAAAATATTAGCATGTATAAACATGACACATACAAATTATTGGAAAATGGGGGGTCAAGAACATGGGGTCGCCATCATACAAACTCACAAATGTTCACATTACATTATAAGAAAAATTGCTCAATACTCAATTTGTGTAATACAAACTAAGTTAGTTTTAATAACTGAAAGAATAGAATGGGCACACACTTACCAGGGACTTCATATAGATCGACAAAGGATTAATCTAGATATTAAATTTTTTGAAATTTTTGTATTGTATATTTTATCAATTTTTTTTACAAACGGGATATAAATTTTATGGAATTGTATATATCAATTGTTTATATTGCATATATTAGATGGATTATAGGTTTTTATGGTGGTGGATCCATCTATGCAAACTACGGTTTGTGATCAATACACGTAGAGACAGACACAAGTTTAAAGGTTTCCTAAATATTATATCTCATCGTGTTGGAAGTCAGTGTAACCTTTGTTGGTAACCACTCAAGTTGTATTGCATTAAAAAATACTTGAACCCAGAGTTTCACATCCACATGCGTTCGAGTATACAGAAAGTCCCCCTAAATATCATGAAACCATCCATTCAGTCATTAAACTGATACAATGCATCGAAAACAAAATTCAGAAAGATTGTACCCTCTTGTATCATTAGTGTCCAATCCTACAGGTATATGTGAGGGTTGTAGCATATGGAACACCCTCCACTAAATCCTTTTTCTTTATTTTTTTTCTCTTTTCTAGAAAATATTTGTTTCAAAAGAACTTGAGTGACCATAATGACACTTAACAAATGAATGTTTGATGCATACGAGACACTTCATTGTTTTGTTTTTTTTTCTTGATGAATGGTATAATGTGAATGAGCATCATTTGGTATTGTATTGTATTTTTTTTAATGAATCATACCTTTAGAGAAGTTCCTTATTTACAAGGACAGGACATAGTTTGAAAATTGAGATTCTCCACTTAGGTTAGTGACCATATTCTATAAGTGTAGAGGTAGGGTTGTTGAGTTGACATTGGTTTATCTGGCTATTCGTTTCCTTATGTTTTCCCATTCCTTATGTTTTCCCATTTAATACGTTGGGAGTTTCTGTCTAGGGAAAATCTAAGAGATAACATTACCAACAACTAGATCGTCAAATTCCAATAATAAAAAGATTTAAAAAACTTCTAATAGATAGAATACTCCCACCAAAAAATGTTCACATTATGAACTAGTTGTTAAAATATGTGTCAATGAGAACATTCACGCATAAAAATGAGGAGATAATGAACACATTCACATAGGAATATGCAGAGTGCACAAATCCATGACGTAAAGAAAAATGAGTCGTCCATGCAAGAACATTTACATAGATACAAATAATACACACATATACAAAATAATAATAATAATTTATTTTTAAGGTCACAGGTCAAGCCAGACACCAAATTGGTGCATGGGACCTCTTATTTGAGAGAAAACTGACCCTTCAGATCAACGATTTAACAACGACGACCTCTTAAGAGGAAACACATGTTCTTAACCATCATGCAAAAAATACATACATTCAGGACACCAAAAACAAAAAAAAATCCTCTCGCGTCTAAAACTAATTCCAAATCCCAAGGGAAAAAATTAATAAAATCCAACATGAATTGGATTCCAACTCATTATAAGAATCTCCACTAGATGCCAACTCATTCTAATCATCTCCATCATCTCCATGGTTACTCATTCTCTATGGCTTCTCTAATATGGAGACGAAATGTTCTCACAATGGTAGTGAAAGTTTCTCAAGCTATCAACTCAAAAGTTATTAGCATATATAGCTTTCCCAATATTAATAGAAAATTATATTGAAGAGGTACCCCATGGGATTTTATTCTAAATCAAATAAGCCAGGCATAACTTGGAGGAACACTCACGCGTCAGGCCTAGAGCAAAAGAAAAGGCTCTACACTTTAGTAGTGCATTTGATCCTTAGTCTACCTTTCAGAATATGATCCGAAATCCATGTTGATGATCAAGCATCATACGAGAAAAGTGATCGCATTTTTGTAAGAAGGAGAAATATCAAAGTAGGAGCGTTGCAAATTTATTGTGAGGCATCTAGAATAGTAAAATTCTGCCCTGAGTGTGTTTTCGGTGCAACATTGAATTGAATGAATGACGATGGATGTTTTGCGGCATATACAACTCCCTTCGAATTCGATCACGTCGTTTCCCCGTAGAATATTAATGGTATCAGTAGTTTCGTGCCTTATGGAAGATTAAGGTTTATAATCATTACATGTTTGTTAGTTCTTCTGATCAAAGAAACTACTAGTGGATAATATCAACCAAAATATAAAATTGAAACTCTGATCTACCAACTGGACTTGGTTACCTGGTAAACTTTGGTGTTTCATAGCCCACTAAGGGTCAAATGCTCGGAGACATGTGGTGCGTTGCAAATTTATTGTGAGGCATCTAGAATAGTAAAATTCTGCCCTGAGTGTGTTTTCGGTCCAACATTGAATTGAATGAATGACGATGGATGTTTTGCGGCATATACAACTCCCTTCGAATTCGATCACGTCGTTTCCCCGTAGAATATTAATGGTATCAGTAGTTTCGTGCCTTATGGAAGATTAAGGTTTATAATCATTACATGTTTGTTAGTTCTTCTGATCAAAGAAACTACTAGTGGATAATATCAACCAAAATATAAAATTGAAACTCTGATCCACCAACTGGACTTGGTTACCTGGTAAACTTTGGTGTTTCATAGCCCACTAAGGGTCAAATGCTCGGAGACATGTGGTGCGTTGCAAATTTATTGTGAGGCATCTAGAATAGTAAAATTCTGCCCTGAGTGTGTTTTCGGTCCAACATTGAATTGAATGAATGACGATGGATGTTTTGCGGCATATACAACTCCCTTCGAATTCGATCACGTCGTTTCCCCGTAGAATATTAATGGTATCAGTAGTTTCGTGCCTTATGGAAGATTAAGGTTTATAATCATTACATGTTTGTTAGTTCTTCTGATCAAAGAAACTACTAGTGGATAATATCAACCAAAATATAAAATTGAAACTCTGATCCACCAACTGGACTTGGTTACCTGGTAAACTTTGGTGTTTCATAGCCCACTAAGGGTCAAATGCTCGGAGACATGTGGTGCATAGGGATGATGTTAAAGATTAAATGCAATTTCATCTAAGAGAATGCCAACCAAGCCTACATTTGGTGATGAATTATCCTCACTATCATCAATTTGAGTAACATATTCAGCATCCACATCCCATCATGTTGCAGTGCCTTTTAAATACTCATGTAGTTTCCTTGAAAAAAGTAGAAGAGTACTATGCACATAAACCAATTTATTCACTCTATTCGAGATACACATGTTCCTCTTAACATAGTGGATGAAATTATAGGTGGATCAATTCCTTTCTGCTACAAAGGAACTAAAAATGTGATATAGAAAGCACAAGGCAAGTTTTCGAAGATCTTGGACTTCTACCCATACTTTCTCCACCATCCAATGGGATTATTCTGTGTATAAATATTGATTTCTTACCTTGCATCATGAGTAAATGTAGGGGGCTTAAGGTACCAAAATAAATAAATTGTTCCTGCGTCAAACTTGCTTCATAAGGAGTATACATCTTTCTTATGGTATTAAGAATCCCATTATTTATCCATTCATAATCAATTGGTATAAATTTATTTGGTCTCTCCATATTACAGTTTATATTAATGGCATATGCAGCCACATGAAGAGAGGTATTGATTTTGAGCCATCTTTTATATATTATATTGTGAATTTCTTGGAAAAACTCCAAAGAGTGGTTTCTCTTATGAATTATGTGCCTTACCTTGCCCACCATGATACCCATACATTCATATATTTCCCTAATAGTAGAGTAATTAGAATATGCATACCTAATCAACTCCAAAATTGGAGTTGTGAAAGAAACAACATATCTACACTCAGACCACCAATCTTCATCAAGAAGCATATCTCTTAACTTCTTTGCTTGAGGTGATTTAGAGTGGGGCGGTCCATTCCACTCTTTAGAAAAACAGTGTCTTGTAAGGAGGCATGTACCTCAATTCTACGCTGAAAAAGAATGAAGTATGTGGCATATCTTGTTTCTGCAAGTTTTAAAAATTGCTTGATTTCATCCTGTAGATTGTTAATGAGGCGTGTTGGTTGCAAATGACCATTTGTGCATCTCTTTCATTTGGAATGTGTTTTGAAATCCAAGATATTTTCCCAATGTCTTTGAGGACATTGTTAAGGGAGTGTACACAAGAAGGAGTCCAAAACATATGTCGATATTGACTTTGGACCATACTCTTACTACTCTGCAAATAGGTGCTACATCCATGATTACATGTACTACATTCAAAGGACTAGCCTCACCAATTGCATCCTTCAACAACTAAAACATGAAGGTATCATCCTTAAGTTTTTGACTACAATCAATTGCTCTTAAAAAATAAGGTTGTGTCGAAGATGTGACAATAATATTCAATAGTGGCCTTTGTTGAGTGTCTATCCAACCACCCAATTCTATTGAACACCCTGTAAGAATCCAAGATTGTTTGAGGTCCCCCATAAGCCCTTGCATTCTTGTCACCCCCTTATCCAACAATGATGTCCTCATTTTGTTTTAACATGGGGGTGTATATCCTGGCCAACAACTATGATTTTTCTCAACATTTCTTTGTAGTATGGTGAATGGGTGGAATTAAATGAAATTCTATTTTCAATAAAAAAAAATCATATATAGCATTATCATCATCATCATCATCCCTATGCACCACATCATACATTTTACGAATTTAGATTGTGTACTCTCATTCTCCATGATTTCCCTAAAGGTTAATATACAACAACCAATCTGCATTAAAAACCTGAAACAATATGACACAAAATATGAAAATTATTATTAGTAATTAAAATTTGAGTATAAACTTTAAAACTTAGAAATTAAAATCCTTTCAAATTTCCAAAAATGAAGTATTAATATTAAGTGAATGGTAAGAATTTTGAAGCCAAAATGGCTTACAACATAGATGCATATTGAATACAGTCATTAAAATATATTGTATAATGAACGAACCTATGAATTCAGATTATACAGGGATTCATAGATTTAAAATTTTGGTGCTGAAAAAATTGAAGTGTTAAAATTTTATAAGAACCTATGGATTCAGATTATACAGGGAATCATAAATTTAAAATCTTAGTGCTGAAAAAATTATATTGTTAAAATTTTAAAATATAATATTAAAGAATAAAAAATCATTGCAGTTGTGGCTAAAATTTAACAAAGAAATTGTCCATCAGATAATTATTATGGCAGATAAATTACAACATGAGAACGCAACTAAAAGTTCCACATAAATTATAACAAACAATGCAATTTGATATTATCTAACATAGTAGAAGACTAAGTTAGGAAGAAATACTGAAAACGTGAGATTATTGAATAATGTATTATAGCAAGATCCAAATTAAAACTCACTAGAAATTAATTTATAAACCTGAGTATAACAGTGATACGCAACATACTAGTTCAAAACTGGCATACGTCTAACGGTACAATGCATAGACACTCCAATAATTTTCCCACTGAACGGCAATGCTAATCCCGATAATAATTGTAGTGGAAGTAATGATTATCTGCTCCAAAAATGGGAGAATCGTTATGTCATTAGGAATGTTTACATAGCGTTCATGTCGTATTTGGGTTGGAAACTTTAGGAAGGGTTGGACAATTCTTTACAAGGCATTTCAACTTTTATAGAATTGTTTCATTCACATGGAGCAGTCCAATTTCTTGTCATAAAGCCATCCTTTGCAAATTTCCATGTCTACAATGTGGTTCTTGGAAATAATGGAGATGTTAGCTAGTTGTTAGCAGCAGTAATAAGCGCGGGTTATAAGCGCCAGTTAGAAGAATCAATTCATTGTTAAGAGTCAGTTGTTTAGTTGTCTTTTGCTTTGCATGTAGCCGACTCACGAGAGTCTTTTCCTATATAAGGATGTAATCCGTCTTCGTTTAATATCAAGAAGTGAGCGTAGCCTCACCGTGTTTGTTTGCGTGGTATATTTTATCTTGGTATCAGAGCCACGGGAGTGAGGTGCGGAGATTCAAGAGGTTCGCAGGTCTCTCCTCGGCTAGGGTGCGGGGGAATACTACTCGGCCTTCACGCATACAATTTTTGAATGTTTTGAAAAATTCCCGTAGGCGGAGTGAACAGGGGGTGCGAACTGCCCGCAGCCGAAGTAAATCCCAATTTAACGCTGCGTAAGGTGAGTTTAATTATTTGTTTAGCAAATCGTAAGTTTGCATGCATGTAAATCGAGCATGGAGTTTGAGTCTTAAAAATCCGTGAGTTTAATTGTACGCTGGTGCGGTGAGCGTGGATGCATGCAGCGTGGAGTTTTTAAAATTCCGTGATTTTTATTTTACAGCGTGACTTTTAGTTTGAAGCGTGAGTTTTATTTTGAAACGTGAGTTTGCATGGTGTTATATGGAAAATAGTGAGTTTTATTTTGGGTGCAAATAGAGGCACGAGAGGTCGTGTGAGCTCATGCATGGAGCAAATGAGGTAAAGGTGGAGTGTAAAAAGTGGTAATATATATATATTGTTTATATATATTTTTTTTTTGGGTGGTAAAAGAAGTATTTAAATAAGCGTGAAGTATAAAGTTGAGTTTTCTTATTGAAGTGGAGGAGATATTTTTAAATTAAAAGTGGTTAAAGTGAATACATGCATGTGTATTAAAACAAAGATATTTTTGAAGTTTATTAAAGTGGTGGTTTATTAAAGTGGATTTTTAAAAGGTTTGAAGTCTTTTAAAAAGTTTTTT